>JAGVVM010022811.1:0-14710 GCA_019149425.1 Psidium friedrichsthalianum | reverse complement strand
TAGACCAACCTTTCAAAAGCCAAGTTTACACATCCCAAGATGTGTTGTGTATAGGCCTTGTCGAATCAATTTTTTAGACATGATAATACAAATAAATAAATTTCAAAGTAATAAAGGGAATTTCCAACAATTCCAACAAAATTTAGTAAAATATTGTAATAGTTTTATAAAAATTCCCAAAAGTCGCGGGCAATACGAATGGCCTCGATCCGGATGCAACTTGTTGTATTATTAATTTTTATATTAGTATGAAATTTTATTTAATAATGTTAAATCACGTTATAACATGCTAATTTGTTAAATGTGTTAAGAAAAAAAATATTTATTACTTTTAGATACATAATATTTGTGCTTTCCTTATTTACCAGAAATGTCGTTTTTACATCTTTGGCGACTGTGCGCTGGGGGGTAGGTGAGTACAAAATTGAATATGGATATTATTACGAAGGTGGACAAGCTGCTATGATTTGAGTTTGGAAAGCATATAACATTTGATGAACTTGCCGCTAAACAAACATTCGCATATGCGAGTTGAATATAAGCAAGAAATCAGTATTATTCCTCTAAGTCTGATGTATAGACAACCGGTTAATACAACCGGTTGTGTTATGTATGACATTCTGGAGGTGCATAATAATTCTGCAGTAAAGATGATCCAGCAGTTTGCCCTTCAATCGGGTTCTATCGGATTTCTACAGTTTTAACGCAACTGTAGAACACGAAGTGATAAATGATTCGGATATGGGAGATTCTAATGTTGCTGAGATGACATTGGTGTGGATTATCAATACATGGAGAACGATGATAATGATGACAATGAATGATGATGACAGTGATGAGGGAAGATGATTTTTGATCGTAGTGATGACAGTGATGAACAAGATGACGAAGGTGACGATATGGAGGCATACTACAACACCCATTGTAGTAATCCTATTTTACCGTTGGTACATCCACCGCCCTATTCGGATATTGACTTTGACATGATGCAAGTAGATACAAGAGCTAAGCCGAGTCGTATGTTATTTGATTCTTCTAAAGAATTTAATGTTGGGATGTTATTTCCCTCACGCGATGCAGTGCAGTTAGCTGCAAAAGAGTATTCTTTACAAAGAAATCACCATTTCCGTAGTGATGAGACGAAGAAGGCGTTATATGCAATAAAATGTGGTAATTCAAACGGACCGTGTCGTTGGAGGCTCCGTGCAATTAAAAATGCGGCTACCGGGTTATGGAAAATAACTAAGTACAGTGGGCCACATACATGCAGTAATCCCCACATATCAAGAGATCATCGGCAACTTGATCAGAAATACCTCTGCAGCCAGATAGAAGCAATGGTTGCCGCCCAACCGGAGATGAAAATCAAGCCCCTAATGGCTGAGATTAAAGATAAGGTGGGTTTCGAACCTACTTATCGTAAAACCTGGGCAGCTAAACAAATGGCGATTGCCAAAACTTTTGGAGGATGGGCTGAGTCATACGGTCAGTTGAGAAAGTATATGAATGCAATGCAGTTAATGAATCCAGGTTTTCAATTTGTGATTGATGATGACATGAATATAGATCATAGTTGCAAAGTCTTCAACCGGATGTTCTGGACTTATAAACAAACAATTGAAGGCTTCAAAAGCTGTCGTCCTGTGATTTTTGTCGATGGAACTTTTTTATATGGAAAATACCGAGGAACGCTCCTTTGTGCAGCATCATTTGATGGAAATAATCATATATTTCCATTGGCATTTGCTGTGGTCGATCGGGAGAATGTTGACAATTGGATTTGGTTTATGGATTTGTTGCGAAGATATGTCACTAGTAGAGAAAATGTTTGTGTAATATCAGACAGGCATATCGGGATTCAGAAAGCAATGGAGACAGAAGGGTGGCGTCCTCCGTATGGCCCCATAGATATTGTATTCGACATATTGTCAGCAACTACAACAAACACTTCAAAAATGCTGAAGGGAAAAGACTTGTTGAGATGGCAGGTAAATTTTTGAATTTACTTGTGATATTTCAGAAAAATACGTGTTCATAAATTTATTTGACAGGTACTTATTATTATTGTTATGTACAGCTTATGAGAATCAACAAAGGAAGTTCTTACACATCATGCGCCGCATTAGGGAGTGGGATCCACAAACAGCTGAATGGTGTGATCACATTCCAAGAGAGAAATGGACAAAGGCTTTTGATGATGAAGGAAGGAGATATGGAGCCATGACAACAAATTTAGTAGAATCGGTTAATGGGATGCTGAAGACTGTTCGTGCTTTACCTATAACAGCTATGGTGAATAAGATATTGTACCGACTGGTCCAATATTTGACACAAGAAGAACGCTATACAGGGGGCAGAAGGGCGACGGATACATATATACTCAATTTGCGGGTAACACGCTCGGGCAAAATAGTCAAGCTGCAAATAGGCATGAAGTAACACGATTTGACTCTGATAGAGGAGTCTTTGAAGTGAAAACCGGATTTAATAGATCCAGAGGAACAGGGGGCCACAAACATATAGTACGCCTACACGAGCGAACATGCACATGTGGAAAAATTTCAAGAGCTAAAAATCCCATGTTCCCACGTAATTGCTGCATGTCAAATAACTGGAATTGATTACAATGCGTACGTTGATGAATTCTATACATTGGATAGAACACTTCAGTGCTATCAGTACATGTTCTATCCATTGGGGAATCCCGATTACTGGCCTGAGCCTAATGATCTACCATTAGTGCCAAACCCGAACCGAATCAGGAAGAAAGGAAGGCCCCGCGCATCACGGATACGAAATGAGATGGACTGGAGAACGCCGAGCAGTAGCACTGCGCGAAATCATTGTACAAACTGTGGAAAATCTGGGCACAATAGGCAAACTTGTGCATACAGATCGGCCAGAGAATAAAATTTAGATAGTGTGTGTACGTTGAATGTAATGCATCTGAATTGCATATTCAATTTACTTGTGTGAATTATGTAAATTAGATGTATGAATTTTTTTTCTTTTATAATATGACAATTGTGTGACATTCATTAAGGTCCTATGTTCCATTTGTAGACATGGCACAAATTAAGTTCCTACATATTTTATTTTACGAATATTATTTATTTTACATAGTAAATATGTTATAAAAAGAATTAATTAAGTATTGATAATTAATTAAGTATTGATAATTACGTTATAAAAATAAGCTTCAAAAGGAAAAAAATTATATTTACAAAGTTATATAAATGTAAAGTTATAAGAAGAAGTGAAAAAAATACGAAATACAAAAAAAAAACAACCGCACCGGCCTCGTGAATATTATTTATTAATTCTTTACATAGTAAATAAATAAATTACATATATTAATATATTCATCAATTAATTATTGATGATTATGTTATAAAAGTAAGACTCAAAAGGAAAAAAAATAATATTTACAAATTTATTTAAATATAAAATTATAAAAAAAACGTAAATAAATACGAAATTAAATTTAAAAAACTAACGCACCAGCCTCATGAATATTATTTATTAATTATTTACATAGTAAATAATTTAATTACAAACATCTTAATAAAATTTACAATAAATTATTGATAATTATGTTATAAAAATTAGCTTCAAAAGGGAAAAAAATTATATTTATAAGAAGAAGTGAAAAAAATAAATATTAAAAAAACTACTGCACTGGCCTCCTGAATATTATCTATTAATTATTTACATATTAAATAAATTAATTACATTTATCTTAATAAAGATTTTAATCAATTATTGATAATTATGTTATAAAAATAATCCTCAAAAGGAAAAAAATTATATTTACAAAGTTATATAAATATAAATTTATAAGAAGAAGTGAAAAATACGAAATTACAAAAAAAAAACTACAGCGCCGACCTCCTAAATATTATTTATTAATTCTTTACATAGCAAATAAATAAATTACATATATTAATGCATTTATCAATTAATTATTGATAATTATGTTATAAAAGAAAGCCATAAAAGGAAACAAATTAATATTTAAAAATTTATTTACATATAAAATTATAAACATACGCAAATAAATACAATACGAAATTAAATTAACAAAACTAAATAATTTAATTACGTACATCTTAATAAAATTTTCAATTATTCATTGATAGTTATGTTATACAAATAGGCTTCAAAAGGAAAAAAATTATATTTACAAAATAATGTAAATATAAAATTATACAAACATGTCAAAAATGATATTTTGAAAAAGCTACCGCACCAACATCTTAAATATTTTTTAAAATTATTTACATACTAAATAAATTAATTGCATGCATATTAATAAAATTTTCAATTAATTGTTGATAATTATGTTATAAAAATAAGCTTCAAAAGGACAAAAAAATTATATTTAAAAATTTAAATAATGATAAAATTATTAAAAATTAGTAAATAATTAAAAAATTAAAAAATGCTGCAGCACTGGCCTCCTGAATATTTTTAATTTATTATTTACATAATTAATTTATTTTTTACATACTCAATAAATTAATTAAATGCATATTAATAAATTTTTTAATTAAATATAGATAATTATATTATAAAAATAAGCTTGAAAATGAATAAAAATTATATTTACAATTTTATACAAATTTGAAATTGTTACAAACACGACAACAATTACGAAATTAAGAAAAAAAGCCCGCACGGGTCCCATGCGGCGGCACTAATTTATTAAGCTTGTTATCGATATTCTTTTAATTTGAATATGAGATCTTTACATATCCCACCAATTTTATTTTATGAATATTTATTTACCTTTTAATTCAACTAATTACATATATCTTATTAAATTTATTAATTAATTATCGATAATTATGTTCTAAATATAAACCTCAAACTAAAAACATTACATTTCAAAATTTATATAAATTTAAGGTTTATAATATATTTAAATCGTATTTTTTAAAAAAAGCAAAAAAAAAAAATCGGCCGGGCCGCTGGGCCCGCGCGGCACTTTGAGTGCCGCGCGCGGGCCTGCGCGGCACTTTGAATGCCGCGCCCGGCCCGCGCGGCACTTTAAGTGCCGCGGCAAACCCAAAATGGGAAATTTTTTTTTTTTCAACCTAAAATGGTAAAAAAAAAATATATTAACCTAAATTGGAAAAAAACCCTAAATCGTTCATACTTTGGTCTTGTGCAAATCTAACCGAGAATGAATTGTTCATATCTCGTATAAAATGAATTTCAATTAGATTTTTGCATATGATTGAATTAGTGACTCGACAAATATTCCATGGCCTTTGTTTGATTAGGAGCATGGTAACATAAATGGATTGAATTACACTGTAGTCAAAATCGACAAATTCATTGTGTTCTTGAAGCATTCATACTGTTTTGGTAGTTGTAAAATATTATTAGATATCACTCATGACTTGTAAGACTTGGAAGCTAATTAAGACAATTAGTTCTCTTGGAAATACTAATGTGTTAGTACATATCTTACTACCAGCTCAGTGATGAACCTAGAAATGTCACACATCTTAATCAATACATGACAACATGAACGAGGAAGTCATTATTGTAAATATGTTTGCAATAATTTAAAAAGGTCCCAATTGAGCTATGTGCTTGAGAAATTGGGTCTAGACGAAGAAAAGGATGAAGAAAAAGGCCATAACAAAGCATCCTAAGGGATACCTGTCAGGCCCGGGGAATAAATGTTAGACATGTGTCCATCCCTGCTGACCAGTCTGCTTTTGTTTTGCTATAAATAGCCGATTTCAATTCATTTCTTATTACGATGATTATCATATCAAGACCTCCTCTTGAATCCTTACCCTCATCCTACTGCTATTATGCCCTCGTTCTGATAGATAGCACCGGGAGATTGCTAGCACAATCAAGGTTGTGGTTTCAAAAGTTTTGTCTTTTGTTCATCGATTGGTGATGTGTCTGAACTAGAAGTCCGACACTTGTAGGACTGGAACGGAAGAACATTTGAACCAAGCTACGTTACGTATGCTACGAGAGGTAAGCCGTTAACCCACTCTATTGAATCTGATTTTGACTGAAATGCGCGAATGATGCGTTTGGAGATATGTGTGCGGGTTCTATTTCCGTTGCGCTTGTTTTTGTTTTGTTTTGTTTTGGACACATGTTCCGCCGAAACCCCAACAGTTAAGGCGATGTTGAGGTTAAAAAAAAAATTGATTTACTACTCTAATGCTGTGTGGAGAGAAGGAGGAGAAGAAAATGTCTCATATTTTTAATTTTCCCTACTCTCGTTCAATCATATTGTTTTCCGTAATTTCCCAAACAAAACCTAAACAACATATGTGGTAACCATACATGTGAACTAATTTGTTTTAGGAAGATGATAATATTTTAGATCAACTGTAAAGTCCACACACATTGCCACGATGAAGCATAAAAGGATTTGACCAATGGAAACCTAAAACTCTCAAAAGACGTGAAATCTTTGCAAATGCAATATGACATGGCAATAGATTTTGATACACGATAGAATGGAATAAGAACACCACAAATTTTATAACTTTCGTAAGGAGCTTACTTTAATGCCATATGGCCATTCATTGTGACATGTCACTAATCCAAGTGACTTAATTTTAGCTAATCAGGAGCATTCTTAGCCGTTAAGGAACCAATATGAGCCCATGGATTAATCCAAGGGCCATAAAATTGAAGATGCTTTTGATCTATAAGAAATTTCCCTCCAAAACTTCCGGATCCATCATTCATTGTTTCACATTTTCCTTCCAAAAAATTCTCTCTCTCTCTGGTTGCGGAAGATGTGTTCCATGCCAGTAATCCTTACTAGCCGGATTCCGACTGATCTCAGCTCCATACTGACACCCTTTCCTATCCTGCCTCATGCAATCACCTTCCTCGAATTCTAAATAGTCTCGTGTGTTAGGGCTAATAATGCAACCTAGAGGGGTGAATAAGTTGTTTTCAAAATTTTTGCGAAAATTATCAAATGATATATGGAAATCAGGTGTAGCAAATCTTTATCAAAGACTAGGTGATGCTTGTGTGCAAATATCAGTTAAAAGTGCGGATTGAAATGATAGCGCACAATAATTTATAGTAGTTCGGCTTATTCACAAAGTCTACGTCCACTCTAAAAGCTAACAAGCACAAGTTAGGCTTGATTGCACTAGCAATCTGCTCAATAAGTTACAACTGGCAAGTTCTGATCTTATTTAAAGGATAGATAACATTATCAAGACTCAGCCATTGCACTCACTCTTGTACACATGATTTCTTACCCGATTACAGTACAGCAAGACTATCACAATAAAGATCTTTGGGAAATATAAAACAATCAACAAGACTAGCAACTTAGAACATAATTCAGTGTTGTTCGCCTCTCTAACATTTGTTGATGCCATGGTGCAATGCGCTTATATGAGAAATGTGTTTATAACCATTTATATAGCCGATCCTTGATGCATGCGTGTATGTTTGTGGCTTTGACGGGGTTGCTAGGAGACTTTCCATTATGTTTTATGCTTGCATCATGTGTTCTCTACTAATATCAAATTTAAATAGAAATCGAAAAAGTTCACAAGCTGGCAAGCCTGGGTCGCCACACATGTGTTCCTCCACGTGTCACACGTGGGACACGCTGTCACGGTGAGGTCCTAGATCTGCCGTCCTTTTAAGGTTAATCACGTTATCTACTTTAATCTCATATTATATATAATAGAGGACACACGCGGTAGCTAATCTAAATAAAGAAAAAACAAGCAGAGGGCCACCCAAAAGGAAGATAAGTACATGCGAAAAGGGGAAAGAGGTAGGCATGCCTAAAGGTATGGCCTTATTAGGGTTTATCCTAACCTGTAGCAAACCCGCATAGCACGCAGATGGTAAAATTATGAAACAAGAAAATAGATGCTTTTATATACCATAAATCGTCTGGTTACATTGTCCAGTTCAAACTGAGATGACACAAAAAGAACTCCTCCCGAGCTACGAATCCCATCATTACCCGTTCACAGCTTCGCTTCCACGTCCATGATCATTTCTCCTTCTTAACTAGCTTGTCTGAAAATGGGTGTCCACAAATAGAGTGAGCGAAATCCCAGCAAATCGATTACTAAACCAAACCACCATACCATCTATTTCATCACATGATCAGAAGCAAGGCATATAGTGATCGGTATCACTTCACCTACAAGGCAAACCGAATCGTTAGAGTCCACTACTATAGTCCACGGTCAAGACACAAGCTATGAAACAACGAAAACAGCTCCCCAAGGACATAACCGCACTGCTCCACATACGGCAACCCCCTCTTCACAACACTAACATGATACCCACAAATGACCAATCTTCAGTTTCGAACTGTCCACAACTACAATTATGTAGGTTAGCAAACAAAGGAGACAACCGAATTAAACCCGAACACCCTCTTCCATAGCAAAAGCCGGCGGCCACTTACCATCTCAACACGCCATCTTCATTCATCAGGTAGCTATCGTCGTGCTTCAGGAGCTCAAGGACCACTGGTGCTACTGGGTTGTCGGCAAAGAAGAGAGAGCGAGAGAGACAGGGTTCGTTTGTTGGTGTCGCCGAAGAGAGCACGAAGAAGGAGAAGATGAGAAAGAAAGGAAGAGCGAAGGCATAATATTGTCGTTTCCCCACGCCGCTTGCTCCCTACGTATCTCTCTCTCTTCAGCTTTGCACTGGGCCAATTCTTCATAACTAAGTCTATAAAATAAACGTTCATTGCCGGTCCCAAATATCGTGTGCACTATTCTCATCCCCTCGGAATAATCCACTACTCTAAAACTCAATAATCCCCAACGGTCCCTTAAAAATTGGTGTGCTCGAAATACATTACTAAGCTAACAATACACCGCACTAAATATAATGAAAATTTCCAAATTCATAATCTTTAATACTCCATGTCCTTAAGTAATTTGCTTGAAAATTAATTTGTCAAAAAAAAAAAAATGGGCCATCACACATGCGTCCCTTGGCGCACCATTCGGCCACTTCGCATTCCATGTGGCCACCGCCTGCCACGTGTCTCACACGTGGCCCCTAATGAAGTGTCGTCCTCGTTTGATCCCAATTTCTCCTGTATTTAGTGCAGTCGATACCCAATTCAAATAATATGAGTCGCCTTGTCGTCTAGTCATCAATTCATTATTTCACTCATCAACAATGATTCAACTTTAAATCACTACAGCATAAGTTGACTGAGCTTTTGGGGTCATCACACATAGAACCGAACGGACTCTCCCAACCATCCAGTAGGGTTTTCGATCTATCTTCAAAAAAAGATTGGTGGTGACTCCATTCGCATGTGCACTTTACACATGTTACCCGACCATAAGGTCCAACTCAATTTTTAAATCACCTATCGTTATTTAGTATGGGCTTGGGAGGATCTGCGCTGAGCCCTACATCCCTCAAAAAGAGGGTCGACAATCTGTTTTTACTAGAAGGAAAAGAAACAAAATAAGCAAAGAAAAGAGAAAAAAAGAAAGAGATAAATAATTAAGAATTTAATTTTAAAAATAAATAAATAAATAAGAAAAAAAATAATGAAAGGAGTGCACGAAGGAAATCAAATCCGATTTTTGATACCAAACCACGGAAAACATTTTTCGAGTCCTTTTCATATTTCAGCCAAACGCCGGAAAATATCATAATTTTCTTAGAAAATAACTTTCTAGAAAATATTTTTTTGAAAATGTTCCATTATCTGCGAAACAAACAGAGGCTTGATGTGTTTAGCTTGTTCCCCGTGGAACTATCTATCTGGGTGTATTCATTTGACATCGGTAGAGAATTATTTTCTGTTTGGTCGATATTATCTAAAATCTGCTTTGATACAAATGAACAAAGAAGTTCACCTTTAAATTTTCATTAGACATACCATGTTTTTGCTTGTGGTACACAAAAGTTGACTAGCTGATAATAGATAGATGCAGTCGTTCAAAACGATAAAAGACGAACGGAGAAAGAGCACTGATCAAGTGTTGACACAATTCAAGTTGAACACACAGCAGATTCGAAAATGTCAAATGCATTCTAAGACGCTTGGTGGTTTCACTTGTTCTTCCAAACCATCACATTGGCATTGGATCGATGAGCATAGAAGTCACAAGCTCTTTGAACCTGGTCCCAGAATGAGAGTAGTGATCTTTTTCATCATTATATATCACATGGTAGGTTCGTAAATAGTTGAGAATTCGCACGAGGAGTAGCTTGGGGATGGCGGTCGGACGGCGCAGCTCTTCGTGTTAGAGTTTTCCGTATGTGTGCTCGCCTTAATTGTAATTGTAATTAATTGGTTTAATAAAGTATGGATATGAAGTTTCTTAATGGGCCGTATATGGGCCTGGCAAGTGTGGGCCGAGATCCGGCCCGGCCCGTGATGGAGAGGCCCACCGGATGTTCTATAAATGGCAAGGACCCCCCCTTAGCCCTCATGCATGCCATTTCCTCTTTTTCCTCTCCATAAGGCGGGTTTTTTTTCCAATTTAGGTTTTTTTAAAAAAATATTTACCGATTTAGGTTTTCTAAAAAAATAATTACCGATTTGGGTCTCGCGCGGCACTATTAGTGCCGCACGGACTGCCACGGACTGACACACCGGTAGGTGTGTCAGTGTAATGAGCCGTGCGGCACTATAAGTGCCGCACGGCTCTCGTTTCAAAATTGCCAAGCCGTGCGGCACTATAAGTGCCGCACGGCTTGTTAAAAATTTCCCCACCGTGCAATTTTTTGTTAATTTTTTACAATTATTTAATTTATCGATTTTTGACGTAGTGCGGTACCTAGCGAATCATGACACTATTTATTTAATTTATCGATTTCGAAAAAGGATTTTTTTTAAAAAAAAATTACCGAATTAGGTTTATTTTATTTTATTTACCGCTTATGGTCCCGTGCGGTACTATAAATACCGCACGGGACCCAAATCGGTAAATAAAAAAATTAACCCAATAAATGGATTTTATTTAAAAAAACCCATTTTGGGAAAAAAAAACTTTTTCTCGCTACTCTGGAGTTTTTTTTAACCCATCTCTCGCTTCGGACTTTACATATTTGTTTAAATTGGTTCCAAAAAAAATTACTCATTTAAAGAATTTTTTTTATTTACCAATTTGGAGGCCATGCCGCACAAGTCTCATAGAGCACTTAAATTATTTTATATATTTATGATACTTTATAAATATATAATTTTATTTTGAAACTTGGTTTAATAACTTAATTATAAATTAAAATTTTGAGAAGTTATAATATATTTGCTAAGCATGTCAATAATTAAAAAATTATTCGTAAATGATAATTGGTAAGATATATGAAGAGATATATGAATTTTAAAAGAACGTAGATATAACATATGAAAAACTAAAAAAAGCGTTTGTACTAATTTTAGTAATAGATAACAACTCTCAGCTCGATTACAATCAACTCTAATGTCGGTGTCCTCTATGGCCTCCTGTTCCGCAATGAGGTTGTCTTCGTTCTTCGGCCGTTCTGGTATTATACCGACGACGAGGTTCGGACTGAGGTGGATGTGTAGACGATGATGGCATATCCTGAGAAGATAATCCATGTTCCGATGGTACATATCCTACGGTAGAAGGGTATGAGAAAAGCGGAGAGAAGTCAGATCCATAAGAACTAGAAGGATAAGCTGGATGCTCTGGGCTGGAAAACTGACTGAACCCTGCATTAAAATATATCTGATCGAACCCTGAAGTGAATCCCTGAGTGAAATCTGTCGTATCATAGGACATTGGGTAAGGGACGGTATCAGCATTAACTGGATGAGCTGGGCTCGTCCTCCGGGTCGACTGAACAGTCTGAGGCATGTCATCCTCGTGCAGGCTAGTGGGAGCTGCAGTAGGTGCTGGTTGGGGTGGTGGAATCTCTCGGAGCCGCCTCTCCTCATTGTAAGCGTATAAGGTTGCCTTAGATATCCTCGCCAAAGCCCGCAAGGCATCCCTCATGTGTTCCCGAGTAGCGGATGAAGTTAATGCAGTGGAGCTTAAGTGTACCATTTGCTCCAAACCATCAGCCTATTAATGAAATAAAAGTAAGTAGAAGTTATTAAAATCCAATAACTTATGTTACTAAAAAAATTAATGAAGTAAATTATAAGTGTTTGTACTAACCGATGCACCAGTTGCAGCTCCCTTGTAGGAGATCCACCTCCGTGTATGTCTACGGTACCACTTCATATATTCTGAATGATAGTGTAGTGGCTCCGTTGCAAACTCGCCAGAGACTATATGAGTAAAACGATCATCCCATATATTGATGCTGTCTCTGTGATAAGCTACCCAGTCGTTTGAAACTAGCCTCATCTCAATATCGTGAAAGCCTGTATGATCAAATGGAGGAGCAGGAATCGATTGCACCATACCAAACTGACGAAGTACTCGGTCTGGATAATGCCACTCAACGATGTGGAAACAGATGAGTGGGACACGAGCCCTCGAAAGGTGTTCTCCTTGCAGGCAGTAATCCGGTAGATTCTGGAGAATCTCATTAGTGTATGGCTCCCAAGTAATCTGTCATAGTATTAAAACATATAAAATTAAATGAATAATTAATTTAAAAGCAAACATTATATTGAACGCGTTTATTGTATCATCACTTACATCTTCGGTTTTCATAGTATCAAATTGAAAGCGCAGGTGTGTCACAGTATGTGTGGGGACCGTTGTTATCTGTCTGGGTTGACTCCAGCTGCATAAATGAAAAACAATAATAATTAGATATGAAATACATATTGAAAAAACTTATGAAAAGAGCAATAGATCACGTACCGACTACCAAGAGGTGTATCAGGTAAAGGATAACGACGTCTGATGGATGGGGAGACACAACTAAAACGATCCCATGCCCAAATCTGCAATATATGTACGGCACCACTGATTTGCCTATTATCTGAAGCCGTCGCATGGCATAACTCCCGATATAACCATGCAAGTGCTGCCGAGCCCCAACTGAACTGCGTAGGCTGGTCAATGCGCTCTAATAGTGGAAGAAAAGTCAAACTAACCCTAGAACCGGATTTGTCTGAAAAAATAGATCCTCCAATCAACCGCAGAATGAATGCCCTAGCATACTGAAGTAGGGTAAGCTCATCGGCATATTCTGGAATCTCACCAAACTGCTGTCTTAGCCAGCTTAATTTTACCATCGATCCACGCAAATCGACTGGGACCTGGCCAAGTAGCTCGTCACAAATATTACGCCAATTCATGTTAGTGGGGCCAGTAACTGCATCTCCATCAATAGGAAGCCCTGTCAGAACCCCCATATCATGCAGTGTGATCGTGCACTCACCTTCCGGCATATGGAAGGTGTGAGTCTCGGGCCTCCACCGCTCCACCAACGCCGTAATCAAATGCCAATCCATTTGCCAAAATCCCATTGCATAAACTCCGTAAAATCCTGAATTCCGAACATACTGGACAATGCGATCATCCAATCCACCTATACGCGCACTTCGTTGACATTTAAGAACTGCATTCTCGTCTAGCTGTTAAATGTTACATTAACTGTTAGTGAAATTACAAATATTATCTAGTTAGTGCAAATGATATATTAACTGCTAAATTTATTAAATACCTTAGAGTCCCATATGGCTTGTGATCTATGGGAGGACTGCTGCGTAAGTAGTGAATCAATCTCAGGTCCCGGTCGAATGTAATCTCTTGCTGCCATGCCTGCAAATGGAACAAAAGAACTTGATGAATGTCACACTGAACAAATCGTAATTTACGTAATTCATGCAATTAACTTTTGAGTATGGAAATCGATTTATTACATTTCAATATTCACACACTATATAAATTTATTTCTGGGTCGATCTGTATGCACAAGTTTGCCTATTGTGGCCGGATTTTCCACAGTTCGTGCAATGGTTGCGCGAAGTGCTACTGCTCGGCGTCCTCCAGTCCATCTCATTACGTATCCGTGATGCACGGGGCCTTCCTTTCTTCCTAATACGGTTCGGGTCTGGTACTAATGGCAGCTCATGAAGTTCATGCCAGTAATTAGGATCCCCCAATGGATGAAACATGTACCTATAACACCGAAGTGTTCTATCCAATGTATAGAATTCATCCACGTATGCTTGGTAATCAATTGCATATTTTGACATGCTGCAATTACGTGTGAACATGGGATTTTAATTTCTTGAAATTTTCCACATGTGCACGTTCGATTGTTTAGGTCTACAAGGTGTGTGCGCCCTCCTGTTCCTCTGGATCCAGTTAGAACTTCAAAAATCCCTCGATCAGAGTCGAACCGTGTCGCATTATGCTTTTGTGCTCTTTGACTGTTTTGCAGTAGCGTTTCACCTGCGAATTGAGTATATACCCATCCACTCAGCTTCTGGCTCCTGTATGTAGTTCTTCTGGTGTCGAAATAGTGAACCAACTGATGGAATATCTTATTCACCATAGCTGTTATAGGCAGACCACGAAAGCCCTTGAGCATCCCATTAACTGATTCAACTAAATTGGTTGTCATCGATCCGTATCTCTTCCCTTCTTCATCATAAGCTTTCGTCCATTTCTCCAGTGGAATCTGGTCACACCATTCAGCTGTTCGTGGATCTAAAGCCCTAATTTGATTCATGATGCGTGCAAACTTCCACTTTTTGATTCTCGTAAGCTGTACATTAAAAAAATAATAAGTTGTCGCATTCGGCTTTGAAATTATTAAAAAATAA
>JAGVVM010022806.1:0-13504 GCA_019149425.1 Psidium friedrichsthalianum | reverse complement strand
TTTTTACCCACTTAAGACTCTTTTTTTGGAAAGTGTTGACTCAATACTTTTGAGGATTAAGAAGGCAGTAAGTGGTAGGATAATTGGCTGTGCTGAAGTTAGAAGAAAGCTTCTTCGATAGGCTTAATATCTATGCTCTAATTGGGGCTTGAAAGCTTGTTCCTGTAGTTAGTTGGATTGTTGAGCATCTAACAGGTCTCACTGGTTCGAGCGCAAGCTCGCTCCGGCCGTGCGGAACCTTGGTCATCAAAAAAAAAAAAAAAACAGGTCTCTCATTAACTTTGAGCACTCAGTTTTCTAGCTCATTTAAGACAAATACAAATCATAAGGGGAATTTCAAATCGACTCAGAGAGAGGATGACAGCAGTAATCTAGAACAAATGCCCAGATACCCGCAGGAAAAAGATGGAACTATGAGCATCCCAAAACTAGCTTCATACTTTTGAATGGGAATTAAGAATTCCAAACTATTTATATCCTACATATATCTCAAAGCTTAATCCTACAAAATGACCAAAATCGCCAAAAAGGAGCAGCTAGAAATAACCGAAAAAAGCAAAGGAGAGAAAGTATACCTATAGATGTCATAATTGAGGTCCTTGGTGAAGAGCAGAGGCATGTCTTCACGGAGAGTCCTGACGGCGAGCTCAAGATTGACGAAGAAGTCGTCTCTTCCCTGATTGTCCTGCTCACCGGGGGGTACCCACTTCGACGCCTTGAACAGTCGGTGTTTGGACGCTACTCGGGGCAGGACTGACACGAAAAGAAGAGAAGAGAGGATGAAGAGAGGGAGAAGGGTTTGGTGGGTTGAAAGGACTTGGGTTGGAGGAGACAAGGGGAGAGGTTGGGCAAGAGGAAAGCCATGGCCTTTAATGGAGTTTCGGTTCTTGATATTCAGTTCAAATCAAAGGGAAGGGATTTGTGTGATTTGACTGCAAGAACTGGAGAGGGAGAAGGAGAAGGGAGGAAGTCATTCTTGTGTACGTTGTCGAGTTTTGAAACAGGGGAAGAGAGAGAGTTCGGAGATTTTTGAGTGGCCATCTCCCTTGTGTCCTGCCTCTTTCTGCTCTATATTTATTGTTTTTCCTTTTTCCTTATTTTATTTTTTTCCTCTGTCTTTTTCCAAGTATTAGGGTCAATTTGATAAAAAAAAAGAGTCCAGGTTTAAAAGAGTCATCTATGAATTAGAAGAAACTGAAAATAAACTTATAAGATGCAAAAGATCTGAAATGATGGACAATATTTCGTCGAAGAAAATTTGATAGTTCCTTTTCTCCATGCAAGATCTTTCTAAAATAATGATTCTAGGGCATAAATCGAGAAGAAGAACACAAATTGAAAAGCTCGACTTGTTTGTCAATTTATAGAAATTTCAAATCGAGAAAATTCAAGTCTTGACTAGTCATTCTATTGTTTCTAGGAAAGTTCATCGAGATCGTATATCCCTCCAAAGATGTGATCTAAGTAATGCCTCCGTCGGACTATCTATTGCGAATCATAAATCGGGAGATCAAACAACCATAATTCAATGCTTTATTCTGTCTAAAATGCGATTTATCGAATTGATCAAGATCGGCGAAGGGAGAAATAGTAGAATTATTATCAAGAGTGTGAGCGGCGTATTGAATACAACGCAAGCTTGGCGAATGTTTCTGGTCATATCCTAATAAACATGAAAAATCTATCTCATGTGCTTGATTGATGGTTCAAATGATGCGTGGGACAAAGAGGAGATTGTTTCATTCATTTTTTCGTTGAATGAGTGGACAGGGCAATCACGGCGGCTCTAGGTTACAAATCGTGACAGAGCAAAGGAGATGGGAGAAGTACAACAGTACACTCGCATATCCCCTTTGAAATTTGGCATCACAAAATAGAAGAGAAAGAGAGAGAGAGAGAGAGAAACAATTTCTTCTCATTCACCCGATCCGCATTTCATATGGATTGCCAGGACTCCGATATCTGCCCCATCCAGGTTTGTAGAAACAACCAAAGTGAGCCACCAGCAGCCAAACAAAGGCAAGAAGCTCTCCACCTTTGCTCAGCACCTGCACGTGTGCCTCGCCCCTAATATGACCCGCCGCATACCACAGCATCTCCACCCACACTCCGCTCATCACCTTCCACTTCCCATCCCCGAGCCTTTCCATCGTTTGGGCCAATTTGATCCCTCCTCGACCACGGATGTCCTGCCGGATACATCAGGAGTTTCTTCTGCATACAATTCCATGCATAGCTCCTTCAGATCCTTGCTCTCAAAACGGTTCAATAACAACAGCGTGTCTGCCGAGGCCATTTGGGCGACGCCGGCCACCGCGGACGCCACGTTATTTTGATTAAGCAAAAGATACAACATGTAGTCAGAGAGGATCTTGCTGAATTCCCTTTCCTCATTTCTTTCTGGTGTTGTCTCTTTGTTGTACCAAATCTCGGTTGCGAGATGCCACAGTATGATGCTGGTGTCGTAATTAGTCCCGTGACATGAGCTAAAAATTCGCCACAATTTCCTCAGTTGGTCTGCTCTGGAGAAACAGATCACCTCTAGCCTCAAATATCTTCTTCACTTCTTCTAGCTCAGTTCTGGCATCGTCATAGGAAATCATGGATTTACGTTTAAGCTCCCTAAAGATAAAGATCCATAGCTTCTTAATAAAGGGATTCTTGGACACGTACTCCGTATTCGCAATCATTACTATTTCCCTTGGACCACAGAATGTCTCACTAGCTTGATGGAAACAAGAGACGATCATCTTCCTAGCCGTATGTAACAGAATACTGCAAATGTTAGACACAGCGACAATGCCCCAGCTCCGACCGTGCTTATAAATCTTTCTCGGGCTCTCATTCAATGACTCAGATAAAAGGTTGCAAGCAGCGATGGTTTCTGACCACCTTCGAAATATGAAGGGTGTATCTAAGACCGCAAACATAGCATTGGGACCAAGCTCTACTTTGCATTTGGTGGATCGGGGCTTCCTCAGGTAGTCCGTGGCGGCTACCAATTTGCGGAGATAAGAATCTAGCTTGGACCACTTGATTTTGGCAAGAGACCAATCGGAAAAAACGAGCATGAATAGAGCTATCACATCAAGAGCCATCCCCCCGAATAAAAGGGAATAAGTAATTTTCACGTCGAGTTCGGGGAGCCGGTGCTTCTTCAAGGGGTTAAACAGGAAGAAAGCCAGCGCAAGGTCAGCGAAGGCTACGAAGCGGAAAATGCAGCTCCACTTGGAACGCATTGCCAACGCTTTCGTGTGGAGCACCTCGTACATAAAATCAAGTTCAACTGATATCACTCTCAACGCGTCTAGCGCAGAAACACTCTGGAAATATTTACGACTCCTTTTGCGTTCTAATCTATAGAATATGAGATCTCCGATGAAGACTTTGAATATTTTAAAGAAGTAGTGAGCATGTTTTACCACAGTGCTCTCAGCAAGCTTTGCTTCCTCTTCATCAGAATATCCTTCCCCTCGAGCATTGAGTTCTTTAGAGAGCTCGTCAAATTCATAATCATTATCACCCGGGGTCGACAATGACAACATCGATTTCCTGAGCCTCGGGAGGCTTGAGAGATAAAGTGCTAGTGTCCTCTCCACATTTTTTATGACTCCGGCAAAAAATACAAGCATCGTTGGGATCACCAACATATTGTCGCCGGGAAATATTTGCACAAAGACATAGATGGCGGCACCGACTTGGAAGATAAGACTGAGCAAGTGCCGCCGCCAAAGCGAGCTGTCCTCTAGAGAGAAGGCAGTGATGGTGTCGGGACCGCCAAGATGTAGCAAGAGAAATGAAGCCCAAAATGCCTGAAGTGCTCCATCCACTTCAGCTGCACGAGCGAACGAATTGCTTTGGTTGTGAGAGATGAGCCCAATCGCGAATGCAGCTACCCAGTCAGCCATCAAGTAGGCCAACCACAGGAGGGAAATGATGAGGTGATTCGTTGTTTTCTTTCTAAGGGGTGCAAACAGAACCAAAAAGACCTGAAGCAATAGGCTCAATATGATGAAGCCTCGGATGTTCCATTTGCTCCACAGAAGCGAAATGGAGCTAAACGACATGTTTTTACTCTCTCCTCACCTCAAAAGGATTATACGCATCAAGAAAACGGTGCTCTGGAGGCTTTGTATGCCCGGAAGCCCATTCTCTATTGCCTGCGACTTTGGTACAGAGGAGGACGGAGCGGTCACACAGTGCAGGCAACTTTATTAATATTTTCTTTTTCCTTTTCCTTTTTCTTTTTTCCTTCCGCGTAGCGCTTGTCATTTATGGACAGAAGGAATCTTTAACTTATATGATATTCGCATATCATTCTCCGTTGATTGAAGCTTAAATTTTAAATCGTCTGCAGATTGACAATTAAAGCCGGACAAAAGTCCTTATAGGAGTTATTCCTTACGCATCTGCTTTTCTAATATGCGCTTCTCTGCATCATTCATATATATATTCGACTCATTTATTAATCATGTCAACGTGTAAGACACAAACCCTTATAAAAATATGTTTAAACGTGCAATAGAGTGCCTAAATGCATCTAACCAGGTCGCATTGACCCGGGTAATAGGTGAACTCATCTAACTAATCTTGTCTTCGCTTGTAGTAGACAGATTGAAAAGGCCAATTACCAAAGAAATCGTTTGTTTATTTGTGTATAAAAGGTCAATCCGTTTAAACTCAATTTGAATATGCTTATAATAATATGTCATTTTCACATTATGTTAAGGGGGGCCTAATTCCCTAAAGCAACCCAACTTACTTCCAATTTCAAATCTGCACCTTTTTTTTTTGGTCTAAAAATAATTCACCAAATTTTACTCTAGTCCTATATTTACCCATACGTCCCAAATTGCCACTGATTTTTTCAAAACTATCAAAATCGGGGCCAATTAGATGTTCATTATCAGAATGTCTGTCTCTTAAAGACTCTCATATTTGTGTGGAGCACCTCATAAATGAATTGGAGTTCGACTGATATCAACCTCAACGTTTCCATTGCACAAATGGATTTGAAAAAGCGATGACTCATTTCGCGTTCTCTACATGTGAAAATGAGATCTCCGAGGAAGACCTTAAAGATTTGAAGGAAGTAGTAAGCTAGCTTCACCACGGCGCTCTCGTGAGCCGTTGCTTCATCTTCTAACCCGTGTTGGAGCGTCCAATGTTCATGATAATTGAATCCTCTACCCCTCTTGTTATCTGCACCAACGAAAGACTCGTTTTTTGAGAGCACCCATTCCCTGAGCCTTGGGAGGCTCGAGAGATTAAGTGCCAGTGTCCTCTCTGCCTTTTTTATAACTCTAGCAAGGAAAACCAGTACTGTTGGGATCACCAGCGACTTGTTGCTGTGAAATATCTACGCGAAGACATAAATGGCGGCACCGACTTGGTAGATGAGACTGAGTAAATGCCGTCGCCAAAGCGAACTATAGGCAGTGATGATGTCCGGACCACCAAGATGTAACAAGAGAAATGAGGCCCAAAATACTTGAAGTGCTCCGTCTACTTCAGCTCCACGAGCGAACGAATTATCTTGGTTGTGAGAGATGAGCCCTATCACAAATGCAGCTACCCAATCAACCATCAAATAGGCCAACCATAAGAGGAAAACGATGCGGTCATTTGCTGTTTTCTGTCTAATGGGCGAAAATAGAATGAGAAAGACCTGAGGCGAGAGGCTTAGTAGGACAAAGCGTCGGATGTTCCATTTATTCCACAGATCCGAAATGGATCTAAGCGCCATGTTCTAGCTTCATTTGAACTTTATCGCTCCTATGTCATATAATCTTGATTAGAACAAAACTATCCTCTCAACAAACCATCAAGGGAGTTCACATGCATGAAGAAAACAGAACTTTGCAGACTTTGTAAGGAAGCCTTGAAGTAGGAACTTCCATGTAAGTGTAGCGTAGTGCAGAGCATCACACTCTCTCTCGTGATTATGACCTTAACTGGTTCCCTTGATTGAGTTGCCGTCGCATCACTAAAGCTCCAGCAACACCGAAGCCTCTCCGCCTGCTCTTACGCTCCAGCCCGTCGTGAATGGAGGCCTGAATTTGATCCTGTTATTCTTATTCTCATGGTCTTTGGCTTGACTCTAAACAATATGTAATCGACGACAATTCTTAAAAGAGTGGACCCCGCAATAATTTGTAATTAATTATTATTTATTTTTGTGGTCCAAAACAGACTTTTAGCATAACAGACACCCAAAAACTATTATATAATCAATTCCCTTTTGTATAAGACCAAGTTTTAGGTTTAAGAAGTATATACTCCTACCATTAAGTCCTCGAGCAGAATTCCCTTTGCTTTTCTTTCCTAATCTTCAATTTCACGTGTGCAAGAACTCGATTCTCTTTCCTTCTCGCCCTCTGGCCGAGAATCACATTCTCAATTTGATCAGATTTGTGGCTTTATTATTATTTTTTTTTAAAGCAGTCTTTCTTAATCTTCAATTTCGCGTGCAAAAAAGTCGATTCTCCATCCTTCTCACCCGCTGATCGGGAATCACATTCTCAATTTGATTAGATTTGTGACTTGACTTTATAATGTTTGCGTAGTATGGTCTCGGTTTTCACACTAACAACCTCCTATAGCACAGCAAAATTTCTGGATAACCAACTAATGTAGATTTGGCTCCATCATACCACACATGTTAAGAAGGGGATTCCATTCTTGATGTGCTTTTCACTCTAAACCATCATCAAATAGATGAGAATGACAGTTTGCAATCATTTGCACCAACAAAAATAAAAATGAAAACTTTTTCAACTCAAATTAAACCATTTGTACAATTTTTTTTTTGAATCTAAATCATTTTAATGATAGTTTCTTCTGTTTGATTTGACTAGCAGTAAATTTATGTAACTACATTATTCTTATATAAAAATAATGCAAAAGACTGAATTTCAACATATTTTGATGTATATAGGCTTTATTAGAGGACTACCTAAGGAAATCATGTCCTCATCGATGCATATTTTGATGTTCACTGGCGGGAACAGTGACATCATCGATTTCCTAAGCCTCGGAAGACTTGAGAGATTAAGTGCCTGTGTCCTCTCCACATTTTTTATGACTCCGGCAAAAAACACAAGCATAGTTGGGATCACCAACGACTTGTCGCCGGGAAATATTTGCACAAAGACATAGATAGCGGCACCGACTTGAAAGATAAGACTGAGCAGTTGTCGCCGCCAAAGTGAACTGTCCTCTAGAGAAAAGGCGGTGATGGTGTCTGGACCGCTAAGATGTAACAAGAGAAATGAGGCCCAAAATGCCTGAACTGCTCCATTTGCTTCGGCTCCACGATCGCATGAATTGCCTTGGTAGTGAGAGATGAGCCCGATAGCAATAGCAGCTACCCAGTCAGCCATCAAATAGGCCATCCAAAAGAGGAAAATGATGCGGTTGTTGGCCTTTTTTTTCCTTAGGGGGGCAAATAGAATGAGAAAGACTTGAAGCGAGAGGGTCAACATGACGAAGCCTCGGATGTTCTATTTGTTCCATAGATTGGAAATGGAGATAAATGCCATCTTTTTCAATTTGTTTGAATTTTATGGCTTGTCTTTGGTATAATTTTAGTTAGGACAAAATACATAGGATGTTGAGATGGTTCCTTACTTGTTTGTGTGAAGACGGTATCTATTCAAAAACTCAAGAATGGACATATACCTTGCTTGGTATAAGAAAAGTATGTCATCCATGAAAGGATGAATAGATAAAGGCATTCGCGGCGGCACAAAGTACATTCGCATCTCTCCTCTATCAAGTTTGGCATCAAAGTGTAGAAACGACACACCGTATTCTTCTCATGAATACGGTGTGTCGTTTCTACACTTTGATGCCAAACTTGATAGAGGAGAGATGCGAATGTACTTTGTGCCGCCGCGAATGCCTTTATCTATTCATCCTTTCATGGATGACATACTTTTTTCTACCAAGCAAGGTATATGTCCATTCTTGAGTTTTTGAATAGATACCGTCTTCACACAAACAAGTAAGGAACCATCTCAACATCCTATGTATTTTGTCCTAACTAAAATTATACCAAAGACAAGCCATAAAATTCAAACAAATTGAAAAAGATGGCATTTATCTCCATTTCCAATCTATGGAACAAATAGAACATCCGAGGCTTCGTCATGTTGACCTCTCGCTTCAAGTCTTTCTCATTCTATTTGCCCCCCTAAGGAAAAAAAAGGCCAACAACCGCATCATTTTCCTCTTTTGGATGGCCTATTTGATGGCTGACTGGGTAGCTGCTATTGCTATCGGGCTCATCTCTCACTACCAAGGCAATTCATGCGATCGTGGAGCCGAAGCAAATGGAGCAGTTCAGGCATTTTGGGCCTCATTTCTCTTGTTACATCTTAGCGGTCCAGACACCATCACCGCCTTTTCTCTAGAGGACAGTTCACTTTGGCGGCGACAACTGCTCAGTCTTATCTTTCAAGTCGGTGCCGCTATCTATGTCTTTGTGCAAATATTTCCCGGCGACAAGTCGTTGGTGATCCCAACTATGCTTGTGTTTTTGCCGGAGTCATAAAAAATGTGGAGAGGACACAGGCACTTAATCTCTCAAGTCTTCCGAGGCTTAGGAAATCGATGATGTCACTGTTCCCGCCAGTGAACATCAAAATATGCATCGATGAGGACATGATTTCCTTAGGTAGTCCTCTAATAAAGCCTATATACATCAAAATATGTTGAAATTCAGTCTTTTGCATTATTTTTATATAAGAATAATGTAGTTACATAAATTTACTGCTAGTCAAATCAAACAGAAGAAACTATCATTAAAATGATTTAGATTCAAAAAAAAAAATTGTACAAATGGTTTAATTTGAGTTGAAAAAGTTTTCATTTTTATTTTTGTTGGTGCAAATGATTGCAAACTGTCATTCTCATCTATTGATGATGGTTTAGAGTGAAAAAGCACATCAAGAATGGAATCCCCTTCTTAACATGTGTGGTATGATGGAGCCAAATCTACATTAGTTGGTATCCAGAAATTTTGCTGTGCTATAGGAGGTTGTTAGTGTGAAAACCGAGACCATACTACGCAAAAACATTATAAAGTCAAGTCACAAATCTAATCAAATTGAGAATGTGATTCCCGATCAGCGGGTGAGAAGGATGGAGAATCGACTTTTTTGCACGCGAAATTGAAGATTAAGAAAGACTGCTTTTAAAAAAAAAAAAATAAAGCCACAAATCTGATCAAATTGAGAATGTGATTCTCGGCCAGAGGGCGAGAAGGAAAGAGAATCGAGTTCTTGCACACGTGAAATTGAAGATTAGGAAAGAAAAGCAAAGGGAATTCTGCTCGAGGACTTAATGGTAGGAGTATATACTTCTTAAACCTAAAACTTGGTCTTATACAAAAGGGAATTGATTATATAATAGTTTTTGGGTGTCTGTTATGCTAAAAGTCTGTTTTGGACCACAAAAATAAATAATAATTAATTACAAATTATTGCGGGGTCCACTCTTTTAAGAATTGTCGTCGATTACATATTGTTTAGAGTCAAGCCAAAGACCATGAGAATAAGAATAACAGGATCAAATTCAGGCCTCCATTCACGACGGGCTGGAGCGTAAGAGCAGGCGGAGAGGCTTCGGTGTTGCTGGAGCTTTAGTGATGCGACGGCAACTCAATCAAGGGAACCAGTTAAGGTCATAATCACGAGAGAGAGTGTGATGCTCTGCACTACGCTACACTTACATGGAAGTTCCTACTTCAAGGCTTCCTTACAAAGTCTGCAAAGTTCTGTTTTCTTCATGCATGTGAACTCCCTTGATGGTTTGTTGAGAGGATAGTTTTGTTCTAATCAAGATTATATGACATAGGAGCGATAAAGTTCAAATGAAGCTAGAACATGGCGCTTAGATCCATTTCGGATCTGTGGAATAAATGGAACATCCGACGCTTTGTCCTACTAAGCCTCTCGCCTCAGGTCTTTCTCATTCTATTTTCGCCCATTAGACAGAAAACAGCAAATGACCGCATCGTTTTCCTCTTATGGTTGGCCTATTTGATGGTTGATTGGGTAGCTGCATTTGTGATAGGGCTCATCTCTCACAACCAAGATAATTCGTTCGCTCGTGGAGCTGAAGTAGACGGAGCACTTCAAGTATTTTGGGCCTCATTTCTCTTGTTACATCTTGGTGGTCCGGACATCATCACTGCCTATAGTTCGCTTTGGCGACGGCATTTACTCAGTCTCATCTACCAAGTCGGTGCCGCCAACATTTATGTCTTCGCGTAGATATTTCACAGCAACAAGTCGCTGGTGATCCCAACAGTACTGGTTTTCCTTGCTAGAGTTATAAAAAAAGGCAGAGAGGACACTGGCACTTAATCTCTCGAGCCTCCCAAGGCTCAGGGAATGGGTGCTCTCAAAAAACGAGTCTTTCGTTGGTGCAGATAACAAGAGGGGTAGAGGATTCAATTATCATGAACATTGGACGCTCCAACACGGGTTAGAAGATGAAGCAACGGCTCACGAGAGCGCCGTGGTGAAGCTAGCTTACTACTTCCTTCAAATCTTTAAGGTCTTCCTCGGAGATCTCATTTTCACATGTAGAGAACGCGAAATGAGTCATCGCTTTTTCAAATCCATTTGTGCAATGGAAACGTTGAGGTTGATATCAGTCGAACTCCAATTCATTTATGAGGTGCTCCACACAAATATGAGAGTCTTTAAGAAGACAGACATTCTGATAATGAACATCTAATTGGCCCCGATTTTGATAGTTTGAAAAAAATCAGTGGCAATTTGGGAAGTATGGGTAAATATAGGACTAGAGTAAAATTTGGTGAATTATTTTTAGACCAAAAAAAAAAAGGTGCAGATTTGAAATTGGAAGTAAGTTGGGTTACTTTAGGGAATTAGGCCCCCCTTAACATAATGTGAAAATGACATATTATTATAAGCATATTCAAATGAGTTTAAACGGATTGACCTTTTATACACAAATAAACAAACGATTTCTTTGGTAATTGGCCTTTCAATCTGTCTACTACAAGCGAAGACAAGATTAGTTAGATGAGTTCACCTATTACCCGGGTCAATGCGACCTGGTTAGATGCATTTAGGCACTCTATTGCACGTTTAAACATATTTTTATAAGGGTTTGTGTCTTGCACGTTGACATGATTAATAAATGAGTCGAATATATATATGAATGATGCAGAGAAGCGCATATTAGAAAAGCAGATGCGTAAGGAATAACTCCTATAAGGACTTTTGTCCGGCTTAATTGTCAATCTGCAGACGATTTAAATTTAAGCTTCAATCAACGGAGAATGATATGCGAATATCATATAAAGTTAAAGATTCCTTCTGTCCCATAAAATGACAAGCGCTACGCGGAAGGAAAAAAAGAAAAAGGAAAAGGAAAAAGAAAATATTAATAAAGTTGCCTGCACTGTGTGACCGCTCGTCCTCCTCTGTACCAAAGTCGCAGGCAATAGAGAATGGGCTTCCGGGCATACAAAGCCTCCAGAGCACCGTTTCTTGATGCGTATAATCCTTTTGAGGTGAGGAGAGAGTAAAAACATGTCGTTTAGCTCCATTTCGCTTCTGTGGAGCAAATGGAACATCCGAGGCTTCATCATATTGAGCCTATTGCTTCAGGTCTTTTTGGTTCTGTTTGCACCCTTAGAAAGAAAACAACGAATCACCTCATCATTTCCCTCCTGTGGTTGGCCTACTTGATGGCTGACTGGGTAGCTGCATTCGCGATTGGGCTCATCTCTCACAACCAAAGCAATTCGTTCGCTCGTGCAGCTGAAGTGGATGGAGCACTTCAGGCATTTGGGCTTCATTTCTCTTGCTACATCTTGGCGGTCCCGACACCATCACTGCCTTCTCTCTAGAGGACAGCTCGCTTTGGCGGCGGCACTTGCTCAGTCTTATCTTCCAAGTCGGTGCCGCCATCTATGTCTTTGTGCAAATATTTCCCGGCGACAATATGTTGGTGATCCCAACGATGCTTGTATTTTTTGCCGGAGTCATAAAAAATGTGGAGAGGACACTAGCACTTTATCTCTCAAGCCTCCCGAGGCTCAGGAAATCGATGTTGTCATTGTCGACCCCGGGTGATAATGATTATGAATTGACGAGCTCTCTAAAGAACTCAATGCTCGAGGGGAAGGATATTCTGATGAAGAGGAAGCAAAGCTTGCTGAGAGCACTGTGGTAAAACATGCTCACTACTTCTTTAAAATATTCAAAGTCTTCATCGGAGATCTCATATTCTATAGATTAGAACGCAAAAGGAGTCGTAAATATTTCCAGAGTGTTTCTGCGCTAGACGCGTTGAGAGTGATATCAGTTGAACTTGATTTTATGTACGAGGTGCTCCACACGAAAGCGTTGGCAATGCGTTCCAAGTGGAGCTGCATTTTCCGCTTCGTAGCCTTCGCTGACCTTGCGCTGGCTTTCTTCCTGTTTAACCCCTTGAAGAAGCACCGGCTCCCCGAACTCGACGTGAAAATTACTTATTCCCTTTTATTCGGGGGGATGGCTCTTGATGTGATAGCTCTATTCATGCTCGTTTTTCCGATTGGTCTCTTGCCAAAATCAAGTGGTCCAAGCTAGATTCTTATCTCCGCAAATTGGTAGCCGCCACGGACTACCTGAGGAAGCCCGATCCACCAAATGCAAAGTAGAGCTTGGTCCCAATGCTATGTTTGCGGTCTTAGATACACCCTTCATATTTCGAAAGTGGTCAGAAACCATCGCTGCTTGCAACCTTTTATCTGAGTCATGAATGAGAGCCCGAGAAAGATTTATAAGCACGGTCGGAGCTGGGGCATTGTCGCTGTGTCTAACATTTGCAGTATTCTGTTACATACGGCTAGGAAGATGATCGTCTCTTGTTTCCATCAAGCTAGTGAGACATTCTGTGGTCAAGGGAAATAGTAATGATTGCGAATACGGAGTACGTGTCCAAGAATCCCTTTATAAGAAGCTATGGATCTTTATCTTTAGGGAGCTTAAACGTAAATCCATGATTTCCTATGACGATGCCAGAACTGAGCTAGAAGAAGTGAAGAAGATATTTGAGGCTAGAGGTGATCTGTTTCTCCAGAGCAGACCAACTGAGGAAAATTGTGGCGAATTTTTAGCTCATGTCACAGGGACTAATACGACACCAGCATCATACTGTGGCATCTCGCAACCGAGATTTGGTACAACAAAGAGACAACACCAGAAAGAAATGAGGAAAGGGAATTCAGCAAGATCCTCTCTGACTACATGTTGTATCTTTGCTTAATCAAAATAACGTGGCGTCCGCGGTGGCCGGCGTCGCCCAAATGGCCTCGGCAGACACGCTGTTGTTATTGAACCGTTTTGAGAGCAAGGATCTGAAGGAGCTATGCATGGAATTGTATGCAGAAGAAACTCCTGATGTATCCGGCAGGACATCCGTGGTCGAGGAGGGGATCAAATTGGCCCAAACGATGGAAAGGCTCGGGGAGGGAAGT
>JAGVVM010022803.1:0-15350 GCA_019149425.1 Psidium friedrichsthalianum | reverse complement strand
TTTCTCTTTTTTTTTTTTTTTTCTTTTTTTTTTTTTGTTTATTTTTTTTTTTTTTTCTTTTCTTGTTTTTTTTTGGTTCTTTTTTCTTCTTTCCCATTGGTCTCATTCTGCATTCTTCTGTTCTTTCCTTTTTCTTTCCCCTCCCCCTTTGGTTACCTCTTGCCAATTCTCAACTTTATTGTTCTCACGCTCAAGCTCAAGTTCATACTTATCCAACTGCCGCTTTCCAAACCCAGTGTGCGAATGACGCGACAGTGTTTTCGACATATGAGATGGATCGATGCTGCGGGGCCAATTATGGCCGCGAGCCCAAAGATTCTTATGGCCCTGCCTACTGCCTGTGGCTGCTTCTACTGTAATGCTACACCTGCGACACTTACCTCCTTGCTATTTTAATCGTCCTAGCTGACATTTTTAATGTTTCCATTGCTCAATGACATATTCCACAAGTACTGTGGTCTTGCCAATCGAAACCATCCTGTAAAGATCGTTGCGGTGTTAGAGCTCACTTCCGAAGGCGATTTGGTGTTGAAAGATGGCGGATGGTACTGTTGCTCTGGTCCACAACACTTCTGGTAGTCCGTTGTAGGCTTGAACTTGACAGATTTGTGGAGCCTCGAGTTGTTTATAAGTAATTGCGACTATTTGGCGTTCTTTTGATCAGCCAACCGACTCACTTGTCCCCGGACAAAAGCTGATGCCTGGGCAAGATTGATGCCAGAGTGTTTCTGGGACAAATTGGACCGCAGATGGTATGATTACGTTGTCCTATGACAGCAGGGGTTTATCTGCTCAGATGGAGACTAGTCCTCCTCAGATCTATTTCTCATTACTATTGATAATCCAAATTCGTTATCGAGTCTCATAGTTGAGTTTGTAAATGGAACTTGGCTTTGTTCTCAATTCTAACCTGAACTCTGGAGGGAGTTTCATTCCCTCCAGCATCTTCTGCACAATACATGAAGCTGGGCTCGATGGGCATCTGAGAGTGTATGAGTTGGGTAGATGGTGGAATGAAGTGGCCGATCTTTTGAAAGAGATCTTGCAGACTGTGCTTATCCGACAGTGTGCGGGCCATATGGAATTTGCTCCAATGGGCAATGTAGTTGTCCAGCTTCAGTAGGGAACGAGCTATTTCAAGCCGTAGATGATAGGCACCTAATCTTGGGTGTTCTGAGAATGTCCCGTTGTCTTGTGGGGCTTCACAATATCATAGTTTTCTAGAGCTTCAAAATGTCACGTACTTCGCTTTCACTGCGGATCTTGAACATAGACGCTTCAAGTTGTAAAGAGGCCTGCGCAAAGAAATGTTCCATGCAAAGCAGCGATATTCCAGTATGAATCGAATACCCACCAAGTAGTTGTTACTTACTTCCTACTCATGTTTTTTCACTCATAAACACTGACCATGGTAGTATTCCTATAACTCCACTGCCTACCTTAAAGTAGCCAAATGTTGACCAAACCGTCTCCCACTAATACTTGGATCATAGCCTCGGGCTCTCTTTGCCATGATTTTCTCATCGTGGTCATAGTTTTGGTTTTTCGGAAGAGAGTGATAATGAATAGAGGAGGATTACCTTGATCAGCACCCGGAATGCTCTCAAGATTCACGTATAATGATTCTAAAAGCCGTTACAAACGACTTCAGTAAAAACTTGGCGAAGGTGGTTTCGGTTCTGTTTTTCGAGGGTACTCAGATTGACGGCACAAAAGTTGCGGTAAAGCGGCTTGATGGTTTTGGGCAGGTCAAGAAATCATTTCTAGCCGAAGTTGACACTATCGGCAACATCCATCATATTAACTTGGTAAGACCTCATCGGATTTTGTGCTGAGAATCCCATAGGCTCCTTATCTATGAGTACATGTCAATGGGTCTCTAGATAGATGGATCTTTTGCAAATCCATGAATGTCTTCTGACTGGCAACAAAGGAAGAAGATCATTCTTGATATAGCAAAAGGACTTAATTATCTTCATGAAGAATGCAGACAGAAGATAGTTCACTTAGATATTAAACCCCAAAATATCCTGTTGGATGGGAATTTCAATGCTAAGGTTGCTGATTGGATTGTCCAATTGATCGATAGGGACCAAAGCCAAGTGTTACAACCATGAGAGGAACTCCTGGTTATTTGGCCCCCGAGTGGCTGAGTGCAGCAATTACTGAAAAGGTGGACGGTATAGCTTTGGGTGGTGATCTTGGAGATAGCCGTGGTAGAAAAATCTTCGATCGCTCTCTAGATGAAGAAGACATGAATTTATTGAGCCTTTTTAAGAGAAAGGCTGAAGAAGAACGATTGCTTGACATTGTGGATAACTATAGCAAGGATATGCAACTAATGGGCCACAGGCGGGTGAATATGCTAAGGATTGCTGCGTGGTGCTTGCAGGGAGATTATAAAAAGAGGCCTTCCATGTCAACAGTCATCATGGTGTTAGAGGGTGTTGGAAGTTCAAGACGAACCTAGATTACAATTTCTCTGTCCGCCTTCCACTAATGGAGCAGCAAAATTCGGTCAAATGGAAGTGGAATTCATGCTACCACTGCATTAATACCCTCGTTTCTATCTGGTCCGCGATGACGCAGCAAAAACTAGTAAGAACCTTTGTTCTCTACATATCAAATGGAAAATTGTGCAGGCAATTGAAATTTTTAGAGTGAACGCTCCAGTTTCTCAATTTCTTTTCAGGCCAAACAGAGGTCTCTTCCATGAGATCAATTTCTTTTTACTTGCAAGTGAGAGAACTTCGCTATATCTTAGCAAAGAATTGACTTGGTTATTTTTTTGCATTCAGTTTCATTGCTTATGAAGAGTGCAGTTGTGCTCAAGTGATTGTGTTGGTACCAATGGTAGTATATTTTTCTGCTGGTCACCAAAATGGATTTTTGGAAGTTAGAAAACTATGGCTTCAAGTTCCCCTCGACACTCCACTTGCAAAGTTCAGCTGGAGAGTGACGGAAAACATAGTGTCGGAGTACATTTGAAAAAAAGAGGGAACCTGTTGAGCCATTTGTGCAAAAGCTGCCAGACTGTCGGTTCTTGATAATGTCTGTTGACAGCTTTACTCTTCTTGGATCCAAACCCGATTTTCTCTTTTGTTCCATCACCTGATTTCGTTCGAATGAATGATGATGCTTCCTTCCATGTCTTCTTCATTTTGAGGTTAATGAGCTATCTAGTCTATTCTGCGAATACACTGTTAGAACGACATAGATTATGGGAGAGGTTCGTCATTGGTACAGTTTTGATTTTTGTACTGACTACTTCATTTATATCCTTGGCTAATCATCTTGATTCCAGCTTTCAAAGATCCATGGTGATCTTTCCGGGGCATATGTTTGCCAAAAATAAAGAACTTAGATGATTAAGATGAAAGATTCAACTATACAGTCTTTTGATGACACTGATCATTCTCAAAAACCTTGGCTTTTCCACATCTTTAATCAACCTAGTACTGATTTGGAGGATCATCCCTTTTCTCTTGGACTCTTTCTTCAAATCAGTTTGACATCTGAAGCATATTCTTTGAGAGGTAGTTGTAAGACAATTTCCCACCTGATTCATATTAAACAGTCCAGTACAGAAATTTCACCTATTTACTATTCGACTCTACTAATAGTTTATAAAAAAAAAAAAAAAAGGGCATGGAAACAGACACTGAATGCAGTAAAAACGATAAAAGAGGTGATCAACTTTTAGGACCGCTGAAGGAGACTTTGATTTGGTCATTTCCATTGCTATCATCTTAAACTTGTGTTCTGTCTTCCAATGGCCTGAAACTTACGCAATCTTTCAATCGCTTCGTCAAACTTACACGTGTCCTGAATTAAATTGAAAAACATTAGGGGTGGAATTTCTTGTCTGGCTTCTGTCTTCCTCGTTCTTCATGGGCAAACCCTGGACCTTAGACGAGCGAAATGGGCGGTGAAGCTGCTGGCCGTCTGTTGCCGTTAGCGTCGCTGGTCCCGGTGATGCTACAACTTCTTCATATTTGGTCGTCCATGGCTATTCGCGTCAGCTCGCGAACCTCCTCCGCCACGGCCATTGACGCTAGCCATTCATGGCTGAAATCGTCGGCCCTCGTCCATGGCGGTCGTCGGCATGTTCATCCATGGCCAACGGGGACGAACACGAGCCGAATGCAAGGGACGACAGACCTCGATATTTGAGCTCTGTCCATGGCCTTCAAGATCTCACCCTTTGCCCTCGCCCATCGCCATGGTCGAAATCATCGGCCCTCGTCCATGGCTGTCGTCGGCATCGTTCATATCGTCGGCATAATAAATACCAGTGGAAAGAGTTTCTAATATTTTCACTTTCAACTCCAGAGTAAACTGTTGCATCTATGCTATTGTAGCTTCCCTTTATTTGCGTTGATTTTTCACCTTACTTAGTAAGGAAAAGGAGGCTGCTCTAGTTGTTTATTATTGAAATTTTTAATCGCTGTAGTATAATTTGTTCTTTACATATTCACAAAGCTTGGACTCAAAATTTCATTTACAACACAAATCATCTCCATTCCATGCATTCGTAGGAATCTACACTACCAAAAGAAACAAAAGAAAAATCTCATTCGCAGGCTTTACTTGCAAATATAAGCACACGAAAGAAAAAAAAAGAGTCTATTCATTGTACTAGCTTCAGGGTTCAAACATCCGACCGATAGTCCCTCACCAACTAGGGCCTTACGGATTTCCTATGGAGAATGTAAAGGAGTGCTTAGAGATTGTTCAGATGGAATGGATGCATGACGTTTTATCGACACCATCACCTGATGTCTGGATCACGTTGCATAATTTGCTATTTGGTGGTGACAACCTGCGACAAATTTTCCTGATTCTCAACAGGCAAAGACCGTTGGAAATAGTGCAACCTGCGACAAATTATGCCTTGAGGAGGTTTGATGCTTGGTCCATTTGACACTTGAATTCATCCCTGTTACCGTGCTCTTCGTAGCTGCAATATATGTCGAGTGAGGTGATTTCGCTCTTCACGTTCTTCTCTGCTTTTCGCGATCAGGCTATCGAAATTTTGGCGCGGCGAGGATAGTGAAGGAATGCGAAAAAGGGCTGATGCGAACTTCAGGGAGCAATCGTCCTACCCGAACCGAAACCCGCACCTGCAGCCATGAACCACCGAGGAGGAAGCGTCCCGCGTGAGCCGATGCCGGCAGCCAAACACGGAGGAGCGGTTGTTTTGCCCGAGTCTAGACGGCGTTGGTCGGCAGACCACAACGGCAGTAAGGAGTCCAGATTTTTGTGATTTTCTGTACCAAGCATGAAAGCCAAACTTAACTCTGTTTGGCCATGCGTATGCCCTTGGCGCGATTTTTGGTAACCATAGACGTGAGCATGGTCTCAAGTTTTAAAAATTGAAGAACCGGTTGCTTTAGACCGACTCTCAAAACTCCTCATCCCTAATCAGGATCGACATGCACTGCACGTTGTGTTCTTGCTGAGTTTATCATGTTTTTATATTTTTAAGCAAGTCCTTCCGAAAAAGCAATATTTTTTTTCATCTCCGATTCTATTACGAGCAAGAAAGATTATTGACCTATGTTCATACTTTATAGTTCATATGATAATCGAATTAATTCAGTTTATCAATTCATTCCTAATTAAAAATCTTATTTAGAAAGTCTAATTGGCGCATCTCAATCTAGAGTTCTATACCCGAATTAAGTCTTAGTCTATGTGAGAATTTTAGCCTTGATTTCTTTAAAAAGACGCTTTAGACAGCTTTCAATTTTAGCTCACAAATTTTTTTTTTGGTTAAGTGAAAATGCACCAACTTTAACTCGGACTCCAATTTTGGCCCAATTTTCCTTTGTCTCATAAAAACGTAGTAACTTAGGCTCGGGTCCCAATTTTCGACCCAAGTGTATTTGTATCATAAAAAGAAACAAATATCCAGCCTACCTGAATTTATATCGGTACGGGAATTTGAGCAAGTTAGATTCGGGTATCGATGGAGACTTTGTATTTTTTTTTATACGTGAAAAAGTATGAGATAAAATTTAAGACTCGAGCTAAAGTTGATGCATTTTTATCAGACTAAAAAAAATTTGAATCAGAATTGGGATCGGCCGAAAATTTTAGAAAAGTGTGGAAAGATTGTATATAAATAATATTGTTTTGGTTTTCATAAATAAATACAAAACCTTTTTGCTTAAATAAAATCAGTACTTATAAAAGAATTCTTACCAAGCTCGTGACCCCAAAAGAAACAGACATCAAAGGGAGTACGCATCTTCACTGCAACTCCCTCTCCGCGATTCTTCTTCAACTGTCGTCCATCCGATCTCTCTCCGGTCCTCCAGCGTCGATTTTCCGGCACCCTCGCCGTTGACAGCAACAGCCCCTCTCCCTCTCTCTCTCGGTGCGTGTGTTCTTCAGGTTTCTCAGTATCTCGTTCATTCTGCGCTGGACTGTCTTAGATTCATTTGGTGTCGACGCAAGTTTTGCTTTTGTCCGGATGATCGCGTAAGAGCGTGCGTATGATGGGACAGTATCGTTTTTTTTCTTCCTCCTGCGTTTCGTGCGACGGCTGAGTTCTGACTGAAACTAGTTGTTTGAATCACGAGACGTGAGTGTGCTGTTTTCTTCTCTTCTTCTTAGTGTTTTGCTTGAACTTTCCTTTTTGGGTTGGTAGTTTGATTGTCCCCATCGTCCAGGTGAAGCAAAGCGTATGGTGAAGGATTCATGGAGATTGAATTAGAATTCTGTGCTTCCATGTGTGGGTCTCATTGTTGTACAGAATTTGGAGATCTATCGTTGAAGAATTACTCGTGAATTTGACAGTAATGAGTGATCTTTGTTTGGCACTCCTTAGTTATGCAACTGGGTTTCATGTGATGCAGCTCATAGTTGCATACTAAACCATGTTAGATTTAAAAACTAAGTCGTCCACCCAACCGCAAACAATAAAAGGAAACGGTCTATATGGCCAACCTGTTTTTTTTTTTTTTTTGGGGATAGCCATGCTGCAGGACAACTACTAGCAAGCAAGAAAATTTGGGATATCACGCAGAAACTAAGGTTTTTGGACTAGTTCTTTGTTGGTCTGTCCCATTGGACTGCTGTATTAGATGAGGTATAAGTTCCACCTCTCGAGCTAATTCTTTCCCATTTTCAGCCACTGAGATGTGCTCTTATCTCAATAGATGGGCGAAATACTCAATGCCCAAATCACTTGTTAGAGCTTTAGTATAAGGGTTTTTCTCTATTTTTGTGGAAAAATCTTGCCTTATATCTATTGAAAATGGACCTTTAAAGCCTCGGTAAACAGCTAATTTGTAGCTTCCTGATCAGTGAGACCTTTTGGTAATTTTTTGTTCTTCCCCCACAATAGGGATATCAATGACCTTGGTATTCTGCAACTTTCTGTGTTCAGGCCAAAAAAAAAAGTCTCCTGGAGTTTCTTCCATCTATATTGATTCTGTTTCTGTCTGTGTTTCTGCAGGTTTTTCCAATAATGTCGGGTCAAACTCAGCGCCTGAATGTAGTTCCCACTGTCACAATGCTTGGAGTTATGAAAGCTCGCCTTGTCGGCGCTACAAGAGGCCATGCTCTGCTCAAGAAGAAGAGCGATGCTTTGACGGCGCAGTTTCGTCAAATCCTTAAGAAAATTGTCTCTGCAAAAGAATCAATGGGAGAGATCATGAAGTCATCTTCATTTGCCTTGACTGAAGCTAAATATGTCGCTGGGGAGAATATTAAGCACATTGTTCTTGAGAATGTCCAAAATGCATCTCTCAAAGTCAGATCAAAGCAAGAGAATATAGCTGGTGTGAAACTTCCTAAGTTCGAGTACTTCACTGAATCCGAGACCAAGCAAGACCTGACTGGACTGGCCAGAGGTGGTCAGCAAGTCCAGCTATGTCGAGCGGCTTATATCAAAACAATTGAGGTTCTTGTTGAGCTTGCTTCACTTCAAACGTCGTTTTTGACACTCGATGAAGCAATAAAGACAACAAATCGAAGAGTTAATGCTCTGGAGAATGTTGTGAAGCCAAAATTGGAGAACACTATCAATTATATCAAGGGAGAACTGGATGAGCTTGAAAGAGAGGATTTTTTCAGGTTGAAGAAGATACAAGGATACAAGAAGAGGGAGCTCGAGAGACAGATGGCGTCAGCACAGCAATATGCAGTAGAGAAGCTCGCTGAGGAGGTTTCTTTGAAAGAGGGCATACCTCTTGACTCTGCCCACAACTTGTTATCGGCAGGAACAGAGAGAGATGAGGACATAATTTTCTAATCTGATGTCCCGATTCTAGTCAGCGTCACATGTCAATATAGTATAATCAATGTGTTGCTACTCTTTTAGAATTAGAGTTGCTGGGTATGACTTAGATTGCGGTTCAATGTTACATAGTTTTATATGGAATAAGGGTGGTGCTAGGATGTGGTTCATGTTTCTTGTAGAATGGTTGTTATCGGACTCCTTAAGCATAGAATACAGAGCTTCTCTGCTCAGAATCAGTTATTATGTCAACCGATGTTTGTCAAGCCAGTCATATGCACACTCAAACTACTGCTAGTTCTGGGGGTTTTGGAGCCATTGTTGGAGTTGCCAGTTTGCTCTCCTTGATGTAAGTATGAAGTAGTTTGGTCTGTAGATTTTGGGTGATCGGTTTGTTTCCGTTAAAAATATCTACGTGTCACTGTGTCTCCCTTCTTTTATTGCAGTGCGACAGGTTATTCTATTCGGCTAGAGTGGTGCTGATGTTTGAGCTTTGAATGAACAGTCATTGTGGATTGCTTGCACCGCATGTGTCATTCAAACCAGCCCCTGCCCAGCAGAATGTCGTCGATCCCCCGCCTAGTGAGCTCTGCAGAGATGATTGCAACTGTCACTGTCCTACCCAGGATGTGGTTACTTTGGAAATATAGTTCCCCTCAAATTAGCAAGCGATATGGACAGGGTTCACGAGGACCTCAAAAGTTTTCTCTCAAAACCGGCTCATTAGTACTTCGTATTCAACTGACAAAAGAAAGGTAAGGAAACCTATTTCTTATGAACTGGGCTCCATTGGGCATTTCATATGTGGAGCAGTATCCATGGCTTTCCGGATTATATGGCCCTAGTGATTCGCTCACACATAAGTAAAGAATACTAGAGGAAGTTTCTTCAGTACGTGCTCCACAGCTTTCCAAGGTACTAGTTACATACCACAAAGGAAAGAGGTTAGTACATGCTTTCGTGCACGCTCTCTAATCCTAAGCAGGATAAGTAAAGAGAGAAGAGAGGAAGAGAGTCCGTCTAGATTTCACATTTATTTCATCACCAAGAAGAATACAAGAAACTTAAAGCGCAAGGAAAAGAAAAGCATGCTGTGTCTTTACGGACGAAAAGAATTACAACAATACGCTAGTTCCTAATTGGTGCTAATCTATGCGGTTTGCTAAAATAATGGCAGGGATGGCCAGTGTCTCCATCAAAGATTGTATTTGCATTCCTCACTGACCCATCTCAACCATGAGTTCTTCAAATGTAAGTGCGGGGAATCTAGGTACAGGTCTCACGTGCAATCTCCAACTCTGCCGTCCCACTTGGTAGTACAGAGGCAGAGAGGCAAGCGGCACATAGATTGAATTCACCCTCACAGACTTCCACAAAGTTGTCTCAACTTCATCTTCTTCCCATTCACACAAACTTGATAATCAATCCACTAGCTCTGCCTTAATTAGAGAAACTAGCACGCATTATCATCCTCAATGATTGGAGGGACAAATCTACGACCCCGAAGGGTCTGTTCAAAGATGTGCCCGGCCTTGAGCAATTTTTCCTGCAAAGAAATCAATCTTATTCTTTGTCTTAAGAAAAACGCAAGTGAAAAAATGATGCGTCATAGGTTTCTAGAAGGAAAGGACGGGAAGAGCTGTGGACTTGACAATACAGACAAGTGACTTCAGTATCGGGACAAAAACTTGAATGAATGTGCGTGCAAAAACCTCATCAAATGCTGCACCAATCATTTGAAGACCAACAGGAAGGCTGGAGGGTCCTCCATCAACAAATCCAGATGGTAATACTAATGCGGGTAGACCAGCCAAGTTAACGTTCACCTGTTCCAGTCATAGATTATTCCATCTATACAAGATAATAGTGAATGATAAGTGATTTAGTCCAGCAGCCCAAAAATTTCACAATTACATTCCTAGGCCAATAGAGCCTACACTGTGTGGTTCTCAATTCTGTATGATGTCTAAATTTTAGTGTATTGGACCAAGGAAAGCACGCATTTCTCTTGTCATGGAACACTACAGTGTATCAAACGAATGAAGTCGGTTCAGCTCATTTGATGCAAAGCTCGGACAGGAATAAAACTGAAGACAAGGAAAAGAGAAGGGCATGGCATGAATACTTACTGTCATTATGTCTCCAGCATACATAGCCAAAGGATCGTTCTTCTTTTCGCCTATAGTTGGAAGCCAATGTCCAGTTTAGTGTAAGATGAGTAATCAGACCAATCAAGGTGGAACAGGCGCAAAAGGAAATAGCTACATACCTATTTTGTAAGCAGCTGACGGGGCTGCAGGAGAAATAAGAATGTCATTTTCATCCAATGCAGCCTTGAAGCTTTTCTGAATGATAGTCCTAACCTGAAATACAAAAAGGAAAAAGAAAAAAAAAGACCTATAATAGATAAACCTTAAGCAAATCTAGAATCACTTATTCACTTTAAATGCAAATACACAGGTCTCTCCATTATAGGTTCAAAGCTATCTTCCTCTTTTTCCCTTTTTTTTTTTTTGGCTGATATGCACATAAGCAAGTGAAGTTTAACAGTAACATGGAGGCAATAAAGCATATTGCTCTTTTCAGCCCACTGAATTCACACTCTTCAAGTTGAATAAAGATAAAAAGAGAAAGGGCAGAGTCCAATCTGTAACAAAATCCTAGTACCTGCTGAGCGCACTTGTAGTAAGCATCATAATAACCGGCAGATAAGGCATATGTTCCCATTAGGATTCTTCTCTTGACCTGTTAACATGAAGGCAGATTTCAGAGAGACACAATTGGCAAGAACAATAGCATTTTGCTAGTGAATCACCGTCACAAGCAAAGCTATAACTGACTGAAATTAAAAAGAAAAACACTGAAGAATTCATAATGCAACTTCATAAGAAGTACCTCAGAGCCAAAACCCTCAGCTCGAGAAACACCATATAAAGAACTCAACTCATCAGCAACTGCTTGGCTCCCATACCTGACTACCAATATGTAAGAACTAAACAAAGCAGACAGTAGACACAGAGATCTGTCTCGCTCTATGAACAACAATTTGGACATATATGCAATGTATATTGAATCAGATAACCAAATAACGAGTGACCCCAACCGTAAAATTGTCTCTCTAGGGATCAGCAAGGAACATTCTAGATGTTTTTATACCTTACACCATCATATCGTGACAGGTTCGACGATGATTCAGATGATGCCAGAATATAATAGGCTGGTAACCCTAGGGAAAATGATGGCAATGACACCTGCAAAGAGAAGTCAAAAATAGAATTCATGACAATGTATGACAATGAAAGACACTATAAACAGAAGGATCCATTTAGCAATAACAAATAAACAGAGTAAGAAGAGGACCTCTTTGACGATGCATCCTAACTCTTCCATGTGTGAAGCAGCAGCATTAATCACAGATACTACTCCTGAATCTACACCACTCCCAAGAGTCTCACATATAAGACCAACCCGCATCCCTTCCAGAGGTTTGTCTTCCAAAGTATTTGAAGCAGTGAAGTGAGAAATAAAATCCGGAACCTCCTGAATAGGAATTTGCGAAATCTTCAACAGGTGACTGCAATAAACTAACAATAGTAATGTCGAATGGAGACATAAATTCGAGGAGTTTCTGGATAAATATCTCCATGATGAACTATTAAGATCACTTTTGAATGTATCAATTGCCTAAACAAAGCATCTTCCAACACTGTGAATCACAAGTCATGAATTGGTTTGGAACGTCAAGCAAATATTCTTACTCGCTTGCTGCTGGTGGCATCATGTCTATCGTGACCAGAAATTGCATTAAGAAGGATTGCAGTATCAGCAACTGATGAACAAAGCACCCAATGACATCAAGTGATGATGCATATGCCATGAGACCATATCTTGAGACACGTCCATAGGTTGGTTTCACGCCAACAACACCACAAAATGAAGCTGGCTGTCTAACACTCCCTCCAGTATCACTTCCAAGGGCCACCATACACTGCCTAGCAGAAACAGCAGCAGCAGAGCCTCCTGAAGATCCTCCTGGAACTCGAGATATATCCCAAGGATTTGCAGTCACCTAACGATTAACAGATGTATCACCTGAGTAAACCAACTACAGTTACCAGATGGAAGTAGCAAAAACAAAAGGTTATGATCTGGCACTACCCAATCCAAAATGCTTCAAATCCTAGGTTCTTCAAAAATGCGAAGATGCAAACCCATTAAAGAATGAGCTTAAAAAATGGTCTTTTAAATGGTTCCCCACTAAAGATGCCAAATACTATAGGATAGCACTGATATAGGATATCAAGATACCAACATGTACGAGAACAGTATCCAAAGTGAAAAGCACAAATAATGGATGACAAAATTGTATGATCAGTTCTGACTACTCAAAAGTGCCAACATCCTAAATAGCGTCAAATGGGATTACAAGCATCCTAAGTTCCCACGTGCCTAAGCCCATTAGGTTGATCTGGGTTAAGCAATGGACATGTTACCTAAATTAGGTGCAGGACTAAGGACTGATATCCACACCACTCAGTACAACCATCAACTCAAGTTTTGGCTAATAGGAAGTATTTCATGGGTCTGGATTTTATCAATGAGGGAGACTTTCTTCTCATGAGAAAAAATTAGAGTTGCCCAGTGTCATTCCTTTATTTGGCAGCAGATGCTTTATTCTTTTGAATGGGTTTATCCCAATAGTCACGGTGAAGATTAACCTAACTCGCAAGTGCCACACGCCAGAATAGACTTTCTTATCGAAAGTTAAAAATGAATACTTAAGATTCAATTGTCACCAGAAAAGAAGCAATTCCTTATTAATTCCTCTATTCAACTCTTGTATTATCCTATCCAAAATGCACCCAATATTTGTCTAAGTAATGAAGCAAATTTGTAACTTTTTGCGCTTTAAGTTTGAATTGTCTTTAAACTGCAAAAAATTCATCCATTTGCAGAAGTTAATGTCACGCTCTGACAAAAATGAATAAACCTCTACAACTAAAGAGGACAGCAAAATTTCACACATTGATGAAATTTACCTACTTCCAGGATAAAGCTATTAAGGTACATCATTAGCATTTTGAGCTACTCCATATCGTGTTACATAAACAACTTCAACAGCTGACTATCCGTTAACAGACATTACTAAGAAATTGCTTTTCACAGAAGCATCCCTGATTCCAGAGGAATCATTCTCAGTTTCCGAGAAAGAGAAAATGATTCAAACTAGCTTAGTTTTATCCGAAAGAACTTACGATGTTAAGCTTAAGGCAACACCTGACAACAAACTAACGACAAAGTTCACTGTAAGAAAGAACACACGAAACAAATTAAAAAACCCAATGGAAAAATTCCGAAGTCCAAACCTTGTAAGCAGACCCTTCAGTGGTACTCCCATCCCGAACTCATCCAAATTCGTCTTCCCCACCACAATTCCACCCAACTCCCGCACCTTCCTCACCGCCGTCGCGTCGAACGGCGGTCGGTAGCCCTCCAGGATGCGGGAGCCTCCCGTCGACGGCATGTCGGCCGTGCAGATGTTGTCCTTGACGCCCACGAGGACGCCGGCCAAGGGGCCGACGTCCTCGTCCCGACTGATCCTGTCGTCAACGGACTGAGCTTCCCTCAGGACGGAGTCGGAGACGTGGAGGAAGGAGTTGAGGTGGGGCTCGGTGAGGCGGAGGCGGTCCAGGTAGGACTCGGCGATCTGGACGGCGGTGATCTGGCGGGAGAGGAGGGAGCGGCGGAGGGTGAGGATTTGGGAGCGCGGCGGGGAAGAAGGCGACGGCGGCGACGTGGAGGGAGGAGATTGGTCGGTGACGAGGGAGGAGGAGGTGGTGGTGAGGGGACGGGGCTTGAGGGCGTGGATGGGGCGGAGGCGACAGAGCTGGGATTGGGCCGCCGTCGACAGCATTGTCGCCGGAAGAGAGGGAGAGAGAGGACGGGTTTAAGGATTGGGAGGTTTTTCTGTTCACAGGTTTGGGATAGCATGCAAGGAATGGTGCACCATAGTGATTGTTCGGCACTTCATGTCATTTTTACTGACATTACTTTGTGTTTTTAAAAATGTTAGTTGATAATTTAGGATCTTTTGAATGTTTGTGGATGCATTAACTCGGACCTTGTTTGAAAATAAGGATTAATTTGTCTGAAAGATAATTATTTTGAAAATTTATTTTATTTTTCATTGTTTGAATGACGAACCCATAATGAAACCATTTACGTCACTGTCACAGTACAGAAATTTTCAGTTAAACAAAGGCATATTAAGTTAATCATTTCAAATCATTAATTGAGATAAGATTTGTGTCGGGCTCTTTAAAAAAAAAAGGAGCCCCATCCCAAATTTTAATTTGAAAATTTCCCTGATATTTATTAAAAACTTTGCTTATCTTTACTAAACATAAAGCCAATCTTCCATCAATTTCAATGTTGAAGTTTAGTCTAAAATTTTTCTCGATCATTGATCAAAACAAAATACAATCACACGTTTGGTTTGCGTGAGAATTGATATGGTACATTACCGATAAAGAAATTTAGACTCTCACATATGCTATCTTAAACTTGAAAGATCCAAACTTCAGCTCATCAATGGCCTCATGTCATAGTTCCGAACTTCTCTCTATTTATTTGAAACGTTTTCGGTTTTCTACTGTTTTCGTGTCATTGGACTTTCACATTATAGGTTCAATGGTTGCATTTTTACAATGGGAGTAAGAGTCCAATTTTATTTTATTTTTGGTCGGAAGCAAGAGTCTACTTGAAGATGCGACCTTCAAGGAACAGTAGTTATCGAGAAAAAAAGACTAAAGAGATTGAAGAGTGGATTAAACTATAACCAGCCTGACTTACATATCCTCCTTGTGAACCATCTCCTCCGTTAAAGTCCTTGATTCAAACCACAAGCATTAATCATCAACAAGGATCACTTTACCACGTAAGATTTGGTACGACCGCGATACGGAAAACGTGAGCTTGCATGCGGTAAAATCGGCCCGTAGGAGACATCTCATCCTCAACCTTCGTAGTCGACGCATGATCAGACCAGGTCATGGGACTTCCTGCTGGCGAAGTCACCCCAAAACCGGGAGGACCAATATGT
>JAGVVM010022802.1:0-12667 GCA_019149425.1 Psidium friedrichsthalianum | reverse complement strand
GAAATCCACAATTAAAGAACGCCGTTTTGACGTCCTTTGGAATATCTCATAGTCCAAGTGTGCAGCTATAGCTAATAAAGATTCTAATGGACTTCATAACAATGGCGGACTGGAGAGAAGGTTTTCATCATAATCAATACCTTTTCTTTTGGCGATAACTTTTCGTCACCAGTCTAGCTTTGTATGTTCCGACTTGACCCTCTATATTGATCTTTCTCTTAAAGAATCCATTTATAGCTTATAGTACGATAACTTCAGTGGGTCAACTAATGTCCATACATCGTTGGAATCATCGAGTCCATTTCAAATTTCATGGCCTCAAGCTATCTATCAAAATCCTTATCTAACATAGCCTCTGCTATGACCTCGGGATTGCTTAGTGATCACCGTCATTTACCATAATAGAGGTTGCCATCTCATCAACCAAATTCCATAGTAACATTCAGGAGGGTGAGACACTCTCAAACTCCTTCTTTAGAGGCGTGTGTTTAGAACTCCCACTGAATCAGAGATCAGAGTCTGAACCTGTGGAGTTATTACTTTTCATTTCTTCTTGCAGGACTATCCTGCGGCCTCCGGCGTTTTCTTGGATGAACTGATTTCTCTAGAAAGTGCGTGCCTACTGACCCAAACTTTTTGTCAGAATGGAAATAGAAGTAATACCAAGACTTTCTCTCGGATATCCTATAAAACGACCTTGTTTCAGACCTTGCCTCCAACTTGTCTGATTTCAACTTTTTCACAAATTTGGACATCCCAAATCCTAAGATGATTAAACTTGGTTTCCTACCATGCCACATCTGATATAGTGTAGTAGGGACAAACTTGGACGGCACTCTATTCAGTATGTATGCGGCGGTCTCTAGGGCATATCCCTAGAGATAGATGGGCAGTCGGTGTAACTCATTATGGATTGCACCATATCCAATAGGATAAGATTCCTTCTTTCTGATACACCGTTGTGTTCAGGAGTCCCTGGAGGTGTCCATTGTGATAATATGTCATTTTCCTTGAGATAATTCAGGAAATCAATACTAAAGTATTCTCCACCTCGATCTGATGAAGGGCCTTAATACTCTTCCCTGTCTATTTCTCAACTTCATTGTCTGAATTCCTTGAACTTTTCAAAGGATTCAGACTTGTACTTCATCAAGTGTAAATACCCATACCTAGAATAGTTATCGGTAAAGGGAATGAAGTACGAGAACCCGCCTCTAGCAATTTCATTCGTAGGTCTACATACATCTGTATGTATTAGTCCCAATATATCAGTGGCACTCTCACCTTGACCCATAAAGGCATTTGGTCATTTTTCCTTGAAGACAGGCTTCACAGGTTGAGTATGGTTTCATAACCAGATGGATTGATAAATCCATCATTACTCAACTTGTTAATCTTGTCCTCTCTAATATGACCTAATCGGAGTGCCATAGGTACTTAGGATTAGGACCACTGCTTTGGTATTTATCAATGGCATTAATATCATTATGCTTATTCAGATTGGTAATCGCATTACTAGACACGTCAATGGTGAAAAGACCATTGGTCAATTGAGTTGAACCAACAACCTTTCTATTATGAAAGATAGAACACATCGTTTATAAAGGAGAATTCATAATTCTCTCTTATTAGATGAGATACAGATATTATGTTCCGTACAACTCTTTCATAATACAAATAGTTTGATAACACTATTACATGCCACTGGGCAAAAGTACACGACAAGTCCCTATGATTATGGCAGCAATTGTTGCTCCATTCGCAAACGTCAGGACCGTCTCATTTTGCCCAGCATCCGGCTTATTTCCAGATTCTGTAACGACATACAAATATGTGACGTCGCACCTGAATCTAGAACCCATAGCTGGATTGTGAACTAACCATAAGATTAGTTTCAATAAGCACAGAAATCATACCTCCGTGGGGATGGTCCTTTTGCTTAACCTTTAAGCTAGCGAGGTACTTCTTACAGTTCCTCTTCCAGTGCCCATCGGCCCCGTAGTAATGACAGGTCCCTTTGTCTGCTTTTGGCTTTTGCACAGTTTTCTTGAACTTTTCTTCCTTTTCCAGGAAGTCTTATTCTCGAGGAAAACGGTTCAGTAATGGCCATCACATTTGGCCTTTTGCTGTGTATTTCCTTCTCATATACCACTAATATGCTATGAAGTTCTGTCAGAGTCTTATGCATGTTATGCATGTGGTAATTCTGATAAAGCTTGAGAAGGACTCAGCAAGGACTAGAGGATAAAATCTACAGCTAGCTCATTATCCATAATGAGGTCCAGCCTTGCAAGCTCTTCAATGTGCCAGATCATCTTGAGAACATGATCATTGACAAAGGCACCCTCTGGCATCTTCATGCGGTACAGCGCCTTGGATATCTCATATCTGGTGGTCCGACTATTCTCATCAAAGAACTCTTTTAGATGAAGAATAATTGACCTTCCGCTGTCCATGTTCTCATATTTCCTCTAGAATTATTATTCATGGACGCCAACATGTACGACCTAACCTTTAGGTCATCCTCTTTCCACTTCTCAAAGTGTCTCGCTCGTCTGCGGTCGAACTCTCAGGGAGCTGGTTGGTATGTCCTTATCCAGCACATATCCGAGCTTCTCCATATTGAGGATAATCCTCAAATTTCGAAGCCAATCATTGAATTTCAGACCAGTCAAGCAGTTCTTGTCCAGAATTGAGGCAATCGGTTTTAGGTTCACCATTTTCACAGAGTATGTCAAAAATTTGATGCAGAAAATCAGGGTCGTTAGGTATTATCTATCGATTACCTACTATTTCATTTTAGTCTTTAAATGAAATAGGCTCACACTAAATTTATCGAATCCCACACTCCTCTAGTAGAAAAATAGTCCTGTTGGGCTAAACTACTAGTGGGGATTGGAGTCCCATCAGTTCATGGTCCACCTCACCTAACAGTTATTGGCGTTCATATGAACTAGATGAGTGGATCATCATATCCAAGCATCTCATGCTCATCCAATCATTATTGGTCTTTGGATCATGAAGGTCTCACCTGGCAGTTTTGACTTCATGATCACAGTCAAGTCTAACCCACCGTCACTTGTAGACATTAAAATACAGATGAATCCTCACCTAACAGTTATTGGAATCGCCTGGTTTCAATATCTACAGCATCCAATGCTTTTTTGATTGGTCCTCTGTCATAGACGGCAATTGACCCCCATGTATTCATGACAAGTCAATCAACTCACTATGGTAGAGCATCAACTCCACGACGGCGGTAGGCCCTGAGTCTAATACCCGTTACAACTTGATATTTAATTGAGGAGATTTTAGGTCTCAAAACAGGTCTCATCTATGTCTATTCCATTTCTACCAGTCATAGCAGCAACCAGTAGCAGCAAACATATCCTCCAAATAGATAATAACTGTCCACCAGAATAGACATCATATATATCACATACATATCATAACATATGCTCAAATGCATTAAGAGAGCGATAAAACATTAAGTTGCAACATTCAGCAACGTACGATATCATAATCGAAAAAACAAAGCTAAAAAACGTGTCCAGATAACCCCAGAATGCCAAATCCAACATGGTCCATCGCCAAAGGCGATGACTTTTGGTCAGAGGCCCTTTTCCAGGTGCTCGACCAAATTTGAGCTCATTCCGCGTCGCTCGAACATTTTCGATCAATTGATTCAGTTTCTCTTTTACAAAGCTAAACAATTTAATTTTACAAAATTACCGTGCATACCCCTGATCAAAAGGCGGTGGCCACCTTTGACCGTTAACTTTAACTTGGTTCATGGCGGTGGCCGCCTTTGACCGTTGACCTTGCCAAAGGCGATAAAACCGCCTTTGACCCTTCACGGCTTGGCGATTTCCGCCTTTGGTAGTGAGCCCCGAGCGGTTGTGCTCCCACCCGAGGTCGTCCAACGACCCTTGGGCCCTTTGTCAAGTCTAGACATACGTGGGGTCGAGTCTGTCAAGTTTCGAAACCAATTTCAAGACTCGACTATGATATTCCAAATATCGTCAAAAATCGAATCAACCGAGTATACGAGAGTTCTAAGCGTGGCTCTCATACCAATTGTTAGTTTTCTTATGGTCTCGGGCACTCATTACATACATGAGGACATATCATACACGTAGCGAAAATAAATTCAAATGGTGCCCTAGATCATCTTAGAAATCCTCGTATACTTTAATCGAAAATCGAACTTTCTAAAGCTAGTTTAAAAACGTACCTGGATAACAGAGGTTGGATGCGGCTTTGCTTCTTTGTCTTAGAGCCCAAGAGGTATTGGGCCTCTAGTTCAGATGCGCCTCGACACCTGTATGACTTGGAAGACGGGATTCGGAGAAATAGCCCTCGGATTATGCTAGTAATCCTCGTGGCATCTCAATCCGAACCCTTCGTTTTCAATCAGTAGAAACACAACCTTTGTGTATCTGAATCGATTGATTCTCGAGCTCACTCTTTTACGAAATTTGGCACGTGTATATGTGACTCTCACAAGTTTCTAACCCTTTGAATTTGAGCCCCTCACCTCTATTTATAGAGGGTTAGGGAGAGGGAGAAAATGAGGGGGAGGGGCCGTATAAATCGTCTCACATGGCGGCTAATAGGAGGCCACTACGTAGACTGCTAGCTGGCTCACGTGGCCAGCTAGACCCTAGTCAAAGGCAGTCAAATTGCCTTTGACGAGCTACGTGGGCCTCGCCCAAAGGGTGGTAGTCAAAGGCGGCAATTTTTGCAGCCTTTGACCAGCCCATCGACAGTTGTGAATGCCCATTTGGGCGACCCAAATGGCATCATTTTCGGTGGCGATCCTCATTCATGGGCTCTAGACATTCTAGGCTTCAAGTTCTTGGAGTTTCATGATCAAATCACGTCATTTGATATGCCAAACGTCTCTGTTAAACGGATAGAAAATTCTATCCTACTTTTGACATTTTCTAGAGGATAACCTTTCTTATCATTCCTTTTGGATAACAAACCTTCTCCAATGATGGCGTAAGCATGATATAACCATCACAATGTGACAGTCTGAAAATTCGACCCATTTATCGGACTTCCTAAATGAATGGAAATGCTTCATTAGTACACTCTGATCGACGCTCACTCGGATTAGCTACCCTGGGACGCCACCGAAGGGGAAAGGCTACTTGGGAAAATCTCCCAAACAGCCGCCCGTTGGTCTGAGACTGAGACAGAGTCGGTATTTAATGAAATTGACCACAAAATGAAATCCGACACTAGACAATCGAATTAGTAAGATAACCACAAGGGAGAAATGGATTGAGTTTCAGAAACGTCACCCGAAAGGCAGACAGCCGGTGCACGTCGAGAAGCAAGACGTGAATGAAAAATTACTGAAATGCCCCCAATAAATGCTCAGTCCTTAGGATTAGATAAATTAGGATTTTTGAGAGCGGTTACGACAGAAGGAAACCAAATCCAGACCGAAATTCATTCGCGCTTGGACCCGATCGGTGCATTTGGCACGCAAATCGAGGCGAGTCAAATCAGATGTCACATCAAATCAATCAATCCCATCATGGCACAAATTCCAAGACAAATCCATCAATCAAGTCAAAGTACACATCAAATCCATCTTTCGTATCACATAATCTTCACCTACTCCACTACACACTTTATTGAATTTTATTAAGTCTTATAATCTCCTCTCTCTCTCTCTCCTCCCTCATATGTTTCGGCCGAACTCTCCTCCTTCCCTCCCCTTCACGCCTTCACCTTCTTCTTGTTCTTCTTCCCATCGGCCTCCACTCCGTCCGCCCGTGAAGCCGCCGTCGGTCGCCCTTGCCGTCGCCAACCAGCCACCGTCCAGCCCTCCTCCTCTCGCTTCTCCCGTGAACGCCGCCCGTTGCCGCTCGTCGTTGCCGTTGTTCCGCCTCCACCGGCCACCCCACGGCACTCCAACACCTAGGCCGAGAGCACCGCCGTCCGCCGCCCTCCCTCCGTCGTTGCCGTCGCCGTATCCAACCCACACCGGTAAGCTCTACCCCTAATCGTGGCCTAGGCATGTGGTATATGCATGTGGTATGATGTATTAGTGGCTAATGAAGATTGTTTGTATAGTTAATGATGGATTATGGTTAAAGGTCATTAGGTTAATTTGATAATTTAGCCGTTGGGCCATGTGTATGGGTTGGTCATCATTCAATTGGGCCTTGGATTGTTAATATGGGCTGCAAATGGGAAACTAGGCGCGTGAATGGGCCGAAAGAATCTATTGGGCTTGGGGGATTGTTTTGGGCCAAACTAAGCTAATAAAAGCTAATGGGCTTATGTTGTCTTGATGGGCCTTTATGGACGAAAATTCAATTAAATTGGGCCTTAATATAGTCTTGAACATAAAAATTTAGGGCCCAATAGTGTACATGGGCTTAGGGTTGGCAATTGGGCAATTAAGGGCCTAATAAGCTTACTTTAAAATATGGGCTTGGGCCCTACCCGAAATTAATAAAAATAATGGGCCTTAAAATAATTAATTACTTATAATTAAATCATGGGCTTTAGAACTTAACCAAATGGGCCCAACTTAACTCAAGGGGCCTAACTTAACTAATGGGCCTAACTTAACCTAATGGGCCTAACTTAACTAATGGGCCTACTTAACCAATTGGGCTTAACTTAACTTAATGGGCCAATTTTAAGAAAGGACGATTGGGCCTTAGTTATGTGGGCTTAGCTAAATTCAATAAGAGTTAAATAGGACCCAAAAGGTATCCTCAACTTTAATCGTGGGCCGATGTTGGGCCAGGGTTGAATGGCAAAGACCAAGTTGGGTCGAGCCATCAAGCTAAATTGGATTGAGTTCTAAGGGTAAAGTAAAGCACGATTGAGTCCAAGTGAGAGTCTGTCTCATGAGAACGTGAATGTCTAATGTAACTACGTGGGGTACCTAACGGAATCCAGTTGGTCGGAAACTTCGTGTAGAATATCAGTTCTATCTGTGGCGTACCCGATGATTATGAGTTTGTTAGAACCATTGTTAAATTGTTATGCCACGTTGCGTTTGAAACCACTGGATTGCATGCTCTGTGATTGATGCGTGGTTGAAATTGTCTGAGCATCATGTACCGTGAGCATGGCATGAGTCACCTAGAGGAGTGACATGTGGGATGAGCCCTGAGGCGTCGTTTACGCGGGGAAATGGAGGGATAAGCGTGGCCAACGTAAGGCGTACCATACGCAGTTGAGACATGATGCCGAGTGGCACAGTGGGATGGGCCCTGATGGGAATCGGAGGGATAAGCCGGCAGGATCCACTGGGATCTTTGAGGCAAACTGAAGCATGCATTAGTCTTTGCATATTGATTGCTGGAATTGCCTGTTGATTGCCTGTTTGCATTTTACGATCGTATTGTTGCGCGTAGTTAACTGTTCACGCGTTGGGTTGGGTATCTACAACCAATGAGGGTACTCGACTTAGGTTAGCTGAAATCCTAGTTACTGGATAGGACCGAACCTACTGGTATACCCTATCCTACGCTAGGATTAGTGGTGAGCTTGCTGAGTCTTCGACTCACTGGCGGTGGTTGCCTTGTTTACAGATCCAGGATGCCAGTGATGGCCGAGCCCCCTATACTTTTTGGACTGCCCGTGCAGATAGAGACCGAGATCACCCAGCACGTGGATGAGGACGCTGTCCTCTGGGAGCGACGACTGACCACCATCTGGGTGGATCAGGGTAACCCACATTTTGTCCCTATAGGTTCGAGGCATGGATGAGAGAGGGGATATTTGGTTTTGAGGGACCCCTCCGCGACGCTCCCGTACCCATGGAGGATGACCCTGGACTCCTTCACTCCGCTGCTTATGGAGGTGAGGTGGTGGACCCTGACCCGATGGCAGAGCTGCCGTCACCAGGTCGCATGGAGGTCGATGGCCACGAGGAGGGCGAGGATATGGAGGCAGACCCGAGGAGGAGGACGACCCTTGGGCAGACTACGACCCTGAGGAGGAGCCGCAGGAGTGACCGCATTGGCGTCGAGTCTAGGTTGTCAGAGCGTAGGATTTTGGACCATAGTGTGTGTTTCATTTTTGGGTCTGTACCTAACGCTTTAAATTATATATGAAATGATGTTTTTGTATGTGTGTTCTTGTCCGTACGTACTACCCCATTTCTTATGTGTGCTGTATGTATAGAAGGCTCGCTTCCGCAGGTTTCAGGTTTGTCGTTGGCTTTAGCGTCGTCTGGCTGCGATGTGCATCCTGGGCCGTCGCTGATCGTAGGCTAGGCGCACGCTCGTTACGTATGAGCCAGGGATGTCGCGAGCCCGTAGGGTTCGGGGCGTGACATCCCGCTCGAGTGGTATCAGAGCAAGGTCAGCTCGATACGAGACCGTTCGAGGAATTTGGAGTGATAAGGCTGATGATTTGGGGTAGTTAGATAGACAGACCCTAGACCTAGGATTAGGAAGGGTAGAATGCATGAATTGATTGGCGCATGTGTTTGCAAAGTTAGATGTTAGCCTAGCATAGCCATAGACTATGATATTTCAGACTAACTTGCAGATGCGTCAGGACCTGAGGTAAGGTTCTAAAGCATAACCCCGTGAGTTGGGTGCTTGAGTGCTGATTGCTGGTTGATTGATTGCTGGTTATTGCTGTTTGTGATTGTATGCCTAGTCGGCTGTCGCGCGCTGCTTGACCATCATGCATTGCATGGTTTCTGCATTGAAAGCAAAGTGGTTTAAAACGAAATCGATTTGAAATGAAGGTTTTGGATTTGAAAAGTGCATGCATGAACCATCACATTTTATTGGGCTGGGTACCGTCAGCCTGGTATGGGACAGGTCTGACGGGACGCCTACAAACCGTGATGAAGCGTGGTATGGGACACGTGGAATGGGGCTCTCTTTGGAGGTGAATAACTTAGGACAGCTGTTCGCACCAAGAAATGATGAGGGCGGGGAGTGGTCGCCGGGGCAGAGACCCGATCAAGGAGCGGCTCCTGGCAGGCTTCTAGTTGAGGTGGCGAACAGAGTGGCCTGGGTTATGCATTGACAGGGTTGAGTTTAGGTGTCTTCCGAGTCCAATTGCATTAAAAGCTGCAGCGAACTTTACATGCATATTCATGTCAGTGGACGCGACAGTAGGCGAAAGCTTGATTGCTAGTCTTAGGGTTCCAAATTCCTGAAAGGAATTTTATTTGATATAGGTGTGAGAAAGAATTAGGAGGATGAGCAATAGGGGCAGAAGACCGAGTGCTGGTGCGTCAAGCTCAAGGGCTCCTGCACCTGAAGGAGACCCGAGGATTGAAGAAATGATGAGGGTGTTGACCGAAGTTAGTAACTTGATGGGTAGGCAAGCTGCTGAGAGGGCTGCCACTGTTGCCCAAGCAGCTGAGGCCGCTGCTAATGGAGCCAATGGAGGCAATGGGCATGGTAATGGAGGGCGACAGACCCATCACATTGTGGAGCAGTTCTTGAAGCTGCAACCGTCGAAGTTTGACGGTAGTGGAGGACCTGAGGCAGCTGCCCTGTGGATCGAGCAGCTAGAGAAAGCATTTACTGTGCTGGATGCACTGATGAGGAAAAGGTTTCACTGGCAACCTATCAGCTCCAGAGCACTGCTGACGACTGGTGGAAGGCCACCCGAGGGCGAGTCTTTCCTGATGGCATGAGGCCAAACTGGGCTGCTTTCTGTACAGCATTTAATGGGAAATACTTCTCTGAGGCAGCCCAAGAGAGAAAGATGGAGGAGTTTATCAGGCTTCGCCAAGGTCAATGACTGTGGACCAGTATGAGGGTGAGTTTGCCAGATTGTCCAAGTTTGCTCGGAGGCTGATTGAGGACCCATGGGACAAGGCCAGAAGGTTTAGAGAAGGACTGAAGCCTGAACTGAAGAGTATGCTGATCGCCACTGGGCTGAGGGACTATAACGAGATGTATGAGCGAGCCCTGGCGATAGAGCGAGACTTGCAAGAGAAGGCTGCCGCATTGGGATCGCGGTTCATGCCTGGAAGGGATTTAGAAATTGGCAAGAAGCCAATGAGGGACAGCCGTAGATTCGTCCCACCTGCGAGAAAACCCTGGGAAAACCCCTCACCCTGGAAGTCAGAACTGCCGTGACTGTGGCAGGAGGCATGGAAACAACCCCTGCCCGAAGAAGACTGGCGGATGCTTTGGGTGTGGACAGTTGGGGCACCGTCTGAGAAATTGCCCGCAGAACGGTCCAAGACCGCAGTACCAGCCGCAGCAACAGCAGACAGTGGCCGCTCCACAAGTGAACCTGAACCGTCCACCTGCTCAGGGACGAGTCTACGCAGTAGCGCGCAAGGATGCTGAGAACGCGCCAGGGGTGATCACAGGTACCGTTTCTCTCTGTGGTCATGCTGCGTATGCCTTATTTGATCCTGGAGCGTCACATTCCTTCGTATCTGCACGTTTTGCTGAATTAGCTGAGCTAGAGATTAGACCATTGGATGTCGTATTGCATGTGGCCACCCCGTTGAAAGATAGGGTGATTGTTGTGTTAGGATGTAAGGGGTGTAGGATAGCCTTGGATGATAGAACGGAAGAAATAGATCTGGCTGTTCTGCCCATGTTCGACTTTGACGTAATTGTTGGTATGGACTGGTTAGTCCAACATGGGGCTGTGATAGATTGTGGCAATAGTGTAATTCGACTGAACCCAGTAGATGGCCCTGAGGTATGAATTTAAGGGAAACCGAGGGGGACCTCAATTCCCTGGATTTCGTCGCTGGAAGCGACCAAGTTGATGGACCAAGGTTGCCTAGGATTTCTGGCATCAGTGACGGATTCATCGGCTCAAGAAGTGAAGTTAGAAGAAGTGCCTGTAGTGAGGGAGTACCCAGACGTATTCCCTCAGGAGTTGCCTGGTTTGCCACCAGAGCGAGAAGTAGAGTTTGTGATTGAGTTGGCACCTGGAACTGAGCCAATCTCAAAGCACCGTATAGGATGTCACTATCTGAGTTGAAGGAGTTAAAGGTGCAGATGCAAGAGCTACTGGATAAAGGATTTATCCGCCCCAGTGCTTCGCCATGGGGAGCTCCGGTACTATTTGTTAAGAAGAAGGATGGATCATTAAGGCTGTGTATAGACTATAGACAGCTGAACCAAGTGACGGTCAAGAACAAGTACCCTCTGCCAAGGATTGATGATCTATTTGATCAGCTGGAAGGAGCGTGCGTGTTCTCCAAGATAGACCTAAGAACAGGCTATCACCAGTTGAGGATTAAGAAGGAGGATATCCCGAAGACTGCTTTTAGGACGAGATATGGGCACTACGAGTTCACCGTCATGCCATTTGGATTGACGAATGCCCCAGCCGCATTCATGGATATGATGAACAGAGTGTTCAAGGAGTTTTTGGATCAATTCGTGATAGTCTTCATCGACGATATTTTGGTGTATCGAAGAATTCTGAAGACCACGAAGAACACTTGAGGATTATTCTACAGACACTAAGGGAGCATTCCCTGTACGCCAAGTTCAGCAAGTGTGAGTTTTGGCTCAAGAGAGTGGCGTTCCTTGGACATATAGTGTCTGGTGAAGGGATATCAGTGGATCCACAAAGATTGAAGCTGTAGAGAAATGGCCGAGGCCAACGACCGTGACTGAGGTGCGAAGCTTCCTTGGATTGGCTGGATACTACAGACGCTTTGTGGAAAGGTTCTCCGCGATAGCCGCTCCGATGACAAGATTGTTGAAGAAGGAGACGAAGTTTGAGTGGACTGCAAGGTGCGAAGAGAGTTTTCAGGAGCTGAAGGACCGATTGACTTCCGCACCAGTGTTAACCATCCCGTCGGACTGGAGGATTTGAGATTTATAGTGATGCGTCACTGAGAGGTCTAGGATGTGTCTGATGCAGCATGGACGAGTAGTGGCATATGCGTCTCGACAACTGAGGCCACACGAGGCGAAATTACCGACGCACGACCTGGAGTTGGCTGCCATAGTGTTTGCACTGAAGATTTGGAGGCACTATCTGGTGGGAGAGAAATTCCAGATTTATACAGATCACCAGAGCCTGAAGTATTTGTTCTCACAGAAGGAACTGAACATGAGGCAGCGTCGATGGATGGAGCTGCTAAGGACTACGACTGTGATATCCTGTACCATCCAGGAAAGGCGAATAAGGTGGCAGATGCTCTGAGCCGAAAATCGAGCATCGCGCATATGATGGTCAAGGAATGGACGCTGTTGGAAGAAATAGAGACTCTGAGTTCAAGGTCGAGGTGGAAGCCTCTCAAGTTGATGGCTACCTTACGAATCGAACCAGAGATTCAGATGAGGATCAAGGAGTTGCAGTCTACGGACCCAGACATCCAGAAGATTGTGATGATGGATGCAGAGAAGAGGAAAGATGAATTCCAAGTAACCGAAGATGGAACATTAAAGTTTAAAGGCGTCTGTGTGTGCCAAACGATGAAGAGCTGAAGGAAAGGATTTTGGCTAAGGCTCACAGAAGCAATTACAGTATCCACCCTGGAAGTACGAAGATGTACCAGAATCTGCGTCAGCACTACTGGTGGAATGGAATGAAAGTAGATGTGGCTAAACATGTGGCCAAGTGTCTGACTGCCAACAAGTAAAGGCACAACACTGCAAACCTGGTGGATGCTGCAACCCGAAATCCCAGAGTGGAAGTGGGAACACATCACCATGGATTTCGTGACGGGATT
>JAGVVM010022794.1:0-13779 GCA_019149425.1 Psidium friedrichsthalianum | reverse complement strand
TTTTCTTTTCTTTTCGCTGATATATATCCTGAAAGAATTCAGCATCCCTTGATTATAGGGGTAGTATCGACATGATTTGCATATCTTCAGAATTATGAACCAAAAACTGTATGCACTGATTTTGGGCATAATCGATGAATATGCAATCCACCATTTTAAGTCCCAATCGACTTTGTTTAGGAAGAGGAATCGCCACATTGACTAGACACCCTCACACTTTCAAAAAATTATAGAATAGTAGCGTTCCATTTCATAACACATATGGGGTTTTACCCTTTTTTTGTAGGGTATTTTATTAAGAATATAATTCACAGTTAGAACTATCTTCCCACATAAGTTTTGATATAAATCAAACTTAAATGTCTGGCATTAGCCATCTCCTTTAAAAGATCTATTCATCCATTCAGGCAGCAATTCCATTTTGCTGTGGAGTATAAGATATAGTTGTTTGGAGAATTTCTCCAAATTAGCACACAACTCCTTTAAATTGGAGGAACTGTATTCTTCTCCTCTATTAGACTTAAGTACTTTGATTCATCTATCAAGTTAGTTTTCAAACTCATTTTTATTCTTGAAGAATATGCTTAGCCTCATCTTTGTTAGTTGCACATAAATATAGCAAAATCGAGTAAAATCATCCATAAATGTGACGAAGTACTTGTTTCCACCTCTATTTTCTACGAACTTTAATCACATAGATCACTACTGATTAGTTGTATAGGGTTCACTTGTTCTTTCATGAAATTGAAAGATTTCTTAGCAAAATTTTACATCAGCACAAGTCTCACACTTGCAACGAGCATCCAACTCAAACTTTGGAATTAGCCCAAAGTTTGCTATCTTCTTCATTGTAGCATAATTTATATCCTATATCTCTACCATGTCATAAATAAGAAGGCACAATAATGTAAACTGAATGCTTCTCTTTACTAATAGTCTTTGGGGTACAAGACTTTTGAGCTTACATCAATTATAGCCACATTGGTTTTAGGTAGGTCATTGCTTAAGTATCGTTTTCCCACACATACATTCCCCTTTAAAAAGTATAAATTTGTTCAATTCAAATACAATTTTGAAGCCCTTCTTGACAAGTTGTGGGGCTAGAAATAAGATTTTTTCAGATTTCCAATACATGTAGCACATTTAGTAGGGCAATCTCCTTACTGAAGGTGAACTTTAGGATCACCTTTCCTCTCCCAAGAATTTTTGTTGATGTAGAGTTAGCCACATAATCTCATCTTCCTCAGCCTTCCCGTATGAAAAAAATAGGTGTTCGTCCACACAAATGTGATTTGTGGTACTTTTGTCCAACCATCAATTGGTACTGTTTGATGACGAGGATATCTCAGACACCACCACAGCAGTTAGTCTTTAATTACTGTCTACATTGTCATATTTAGTTGTTTGGATGCACCATCTCCCTTACCTTTGCTCGGGCACTTCTTGCAATCCTTAGCTCAATCGCAAACAAAACATGTCCATAGAATTCTGGGATTGTTCCTTATGCTTAGAGTCTTCATCAATAACTTTCTCTAGTTTCTCATTTGGTATAATTGACAATGGCACCATCTTAGAAGGTAAATCCTGTTGATGAACACCTACACCCATAGATAATCTCAGCCCAAAGGCATGTAAAATTTGCTGCCCAACAATACTAGGCCTCAAGGTATGAACCTCTCCACCACTAGTGGTTGGATCAACCATAGGAATGTCCCCAAAAACGTGTCGGACATTATTGGGTACTTCATTGTTATCAGTGATCACAATTTTCTAATAAACCCAAACAAACAGTGAATATAAGTGTGAATCGCCTTAAGATTATTGGAAATTTATTACACATGTTAACATATCGAGGAAAATACATTAAACACTATTTGCATATAATAAAAAAAGTAATAACACAGAGAAGGCGATAACAATATCTATACCAATCAAACCAATATACAATATTTACAAATAAAGATTATAGAACAAATAAGTTTGGTCATTACTATATACGCGAATAAAGAATTGGACAAAAGTGATATATGGCTAACCGAATCTCCTTAAGGGGATTAGTTCCTACCAATAGTGCTAAGAGGCTTCAAGAACTATGCCTCCTAAGATATAACACCTCGAACCTGGTTGTATCTGCACTATATAAACATGACTCTATCGAACACTTCTCAAAATCAGCACAGTTTTGAGGATGACTATGAGAGAACTAGAGAACGTGTTTCTGAGTTGTGAGTTGTTACTTTGAACTACGCAAACATGTCTACTTACAGTTTGTGAAAACAATTGCAGACATAAATCCATGTTGGTTACTTGACATAAGTTGAGTTAGTAATATTTATAATTACAACAAATACTTAATTACACACCATTATTGAATGTGTGGCATGTCAATGAAATCGATTACACAACTATCTCTTAGAACACATATCACCCATCTAATGATGATTTAAAAAAAAAAAATTATACGGGCCGTGACCCTAATAATGATCATGAAAGCTAACGCTTACATAATTAGCTCCATGAGTCGGCATTGCAAATTAATGAAAATGCCTAAAATAAAATTTAAGCGCCTAAAAAAATTTAGTAATATCTATTTTTCGAACCTTGCGATTAAGCTATTTGTCTCTCTTTTAAGTCTACCGCCTCTCTTACTTACTCATCGACGGTGATTTAGGATGCCATGGAGTGTTACGTGATGCCGTGGAGTTGTGATGCCTTGTTGTATGTTCTCGGATGCCCCGTGGAGTGTTATAGGATGCCTTGGGAGCCGATATGCTAGTGCCTTGTGATCTTATATGCCCCTACCATATGATCAGGGATGTCCCAGGAGTGTTTGGGAGGAGAAGTAAAAGATCATAATGCATGTTCATGTGCATACATATATTCATGTTGGTCAAATACTAGGTGAGACTGGTGCATTATGAAATAACATGCTATCCCGAATGCCTTGAATGAGTGATGTCATGCAATATTGTTACCGACATAAAAAAAAAAATATGCATATGTTTTTGCACTTACATATTCCTTGAATGCTTATAGCTATGAATACCAAGTTGAGCAATAAGAGGATCATTTACCTTAGACTTAGAGATTTCATTTACTCGGCCTCGGCTCACCCTTTATTTTTCAGATATGTAGGATGGCCCTACTACCATGCCGCTATTTGAGTACCGATGTATGTTTACTACATGTTTGAAGGTGTGGAGTTGCCCAATTTAGCTTTTATTTATACCAAGTACACTACTATGGTATGGGTTTGTCACGCCCTCGAATCCCACAGAGCCACGCGACATCCCTATTATACCTGTACGGTCGAATGGTTGACTACTACGACGGCCCAGGAAACTCGTTGTAACCAAACGACCTTAGAGTTTTTGTAACAATAGAAGCGAGCTCCTTCAATCCCATACATCGAATAAGGGTAGAGAGAGAGACAGACCAATCAATTCATCAATCACAATTTATATTGCATGTCCTTTTTATACAACATTCAAGATGACGCCATACACATTCAAAGCTCTTGTCACCTCATTACAACCAATTGCTCGACCTTTACAACAAAGGACTTAGGTCGGCAAGTTTCTCAACTCCAATAGCGAGCAAACCACACAAATTTCTACCAAGGGGCTTCTACCTCCACCTTATTCATCATCATCTGTCCCCCCCCCTCTGGTCCAGGAAAGACTAGTCGCTAGAATCATTCCTTCGGGATCCTCTGTCTGACCCGTATTACATTCCTTGCTCGGACGGGGTCTGAAAAATAAGGGTAATCACCCATAGAGAACAAATCTCAGCAAGCTAACCCCTAATCTCCTCCTTAAGACGCCAAACAGACCTAGACCAAACTCTCAGGTCCCAACTCAGGTACTCAAAATCACCGGGCCAAATTCCATAGCCAAAAACAGTTCAAATTTAGAGAAGTCGCCACAGGGTGGCCAAAAATATAAAACCATTTTTTAAACCAAAGAGAAGTCGCCACAGGGTGGCCAAGCATATAAAACATTTTTAACAGGCCCAATCCAGGACCACACAAAACCCAAATAACACAATCAGTTAAGGCTCAGTAAAAGCAATTTAAACTTTCAATTTGAACAACGTCCAATCCAGGACAATCAATGCAAATACATATGCATGCACGCTCAATTTTGAGTCTCGTCTTAACAGCCATTTGACCCGCGTCATATAGGCGCATCAGGTCTGTGCCGCAACCCGCGTATGGGACGCCTCAGGTTGCACCTTATCACTCCAGCTACCCGCGTCTTAACCCTTCAGGGCGCACGATGGCTACGTTTTCCGCCTCTGAGGTTACATTTTTACGCCTCTGTGGCTACATTTTACGCCAATGGCTACATTTTACGCCAGGTGACTTCATGGCTACATTTTATGCCAAGTCACAATGATATGCAATCAAACATGCGAAAATCGTCGCGTTCGCCTTTCAGGCAGTAAAACCCTTTTTTAAATTCATTTGGACAGAAATCATCGGCCAAGTACGTTAGGCCACATTTTAAATACAAGTCCCAAATATTCAATCCACTTTTCCGGCCAAATGGCCAAGCCAATCAACTCATTTTGCGAACGCAAATTGTCGCACTCGCCTTTCAGGCAATAAAATCCTTTAAATTCATTTGGACAAAAATCATCGACCAAGTACGTTAGCCACATTTCAAATACAAGTCCAAATATTTCACTCAGGCATTCGAAACAATGCCAGTTTCAATTGGGCAAAAACCTTGGCCAAGTACGTTAGGCCAAAACTTAAAACACGTGCCCAAATATTTCATTCACATGGCCGATAAAATGGCCAAATCAATCAATTTCTTTCACGTGCCCAATTTTATTAAAAATGCCCAATTTCTCAATTGGGACCCAAAATGACCAAATATTTATTTTCAAGTGTTCATAGAATATCCCCAAATATTATTTTGAATACGAACACGGGCCCCAAATATATTTGAAATAGTAAGATAAAATATTACTCGGGCCCGGTTTTGCATAAAATGCTCCATAAACCCATTTTTCGGTATTCGAACCATATGGGACCCACAAAACTTGTCGTTTTCAAACCAAAATCAAATTGGGCAGCACGTGAACAGTATTCGTGGGTCGTGAACAGTAATTTCAGAACACTATTTGGCCCGTTTTCGCTCTAAATATCCCGAAAATCCATTTTTCGGTACCCGAACCTCGCGGGAACCACACCAACCACCACCAACAGCATTATTCAAGCATGGACAGCAACATTTCATCACTCCACAGCCCATTCACAGTCCACAGAAATTGATTTCCATCAAATATGCCGATTACGGCCAATTTTCCTAAACCGATTTACCACGAATCGGCCCCTAGAGCTAATCCATGGCAAGTCTAACATCATGAGCGAAGTCTAGAGGTTGAACTTACCTAAACGAAGGCAAAACAGGGCTGAGGATGCAGCGATGACCGGCGGCAACGACGACGGCGGCGGATTCCGGCGGATTTAGTTTGAACTGGGGCTATCCAAAGGCTTAACGAGATGGTTCACGAGCTGAAATCAATATTTTCACATGAAAATGAGCTCTAGGGCCACTGGGGACCTCATATTTCAATATGAGCCCTATATGAAATTCGGGTAACAAAAGACTGGTTCGTCGACCGAAACGGCGAAGCAGATTTGGAAGGTCAAACAACCTCCGATCGAAGTGATTCAAGTTGGAATAGAACCATAAGACATTGAACTACGACATACCCGAAAATCACGATGATCCAACGGTCGGATTTCCGTGACGGCCAGTTGAAGTTGGCAGCAGAAAACTGGGATTCAGCAGGGAGAGAGAGAGAAATCCGAAAATGAAAGAGAGGGAGAGAGGAGAGAGATTCTACTACAAATAATGGAGGAGAGAGAGTGGTTTGACCCATAAATATGCTAGGGATAATTATTGCCGGTGACTATTCACCGAAAACGACATAAAGCTGAACGAATTGATTGATTTTTGGACTATCAGTGAAATTTGGACTGATAAAGCTTGGGCCTCAATTATTTTCGGTCAAAGCTGCTCATATTGGTCAAAAAGATGATCGACGAGACATTTCTCGAAATTCGTGAAATTTCAGGACCGGTCGAGGCTCAATCAGTGCTGATTTAGCTCAATCGCGATCGGAAAATAACTCCGAATTTCGTCGTAAAAATTTTCTAGGCTCTCTAAAAATATTCTTATCCTCATGCCATGGATTCTAGCTCAAACTAGGGGCAAGATAGAAATTTCTAATTTTGCCCTATTTCACTAGGCATTCCCAGATCCATCTGCCCATTTTTTTCGCCTTTCTAGGCAAGGTCCAAATTCACGACTATGACACTCCTGAGAGTCGATTGTCCTATTTCGGAACTCAATTCGCGGCCTCATTCATAAGATGGCAGCTTTAAATAAACTCTTAGACTAACGGGTGGCTTTTAGGAGTCACGCGTATTGACTATTTGGTCACGTGCTTATATTTCTAGTTAGCCTTTCCCTTTTGGTTAGTCATCTCAAAGTGGCTAGCTCCAAGTGAGATTCATTTATAGCGCCTCCATGAAGTAACCATTATGTATTCAAATTCCAGAAAAAGGGATCGAAACTCAGGATGTCACATGGGTAAACGTAGAACTTGCCGAGTGGTAGTTCATAGCCTGCTACGTAATGCTTGATGCTGATATGCTTTGACCACTTTGGGATTTTGATAGTTCTTTAGGTGTCAGCAATGATGACCTACTAGTGGGCAAAGTTGTCAATTCTAGTGGTGACCGACGTTTGTATAGACATGCTTTGGTGTAGGAAAAGTGAAGTAAAGGAGATAGGTGACCCAAACCCTCTTCCTAGGACTTTGTTCTTTTGTGTATGATATGATGTTGCTAGCTATGTTATAATGTAAAAATCATATTATGTACATTTGGCAAATTAGCAGTACAAATAAATGATGCATACGTATTTAGTAAACTCGTGCGATGTGTGTCGAGAATGATGAGAAAAATTTAATTACGGTTTCACATGCTAATAATTAATAAAATATATAAATAGAAGTGACACATGTAATACGTGACTTTCTAGAGTATTACAGCCTATTTTACTATCAGAGCAAGTTTACCAATGGAGTGATAAGGTGTGCTTAGGAGTTGGAGTAATAAGGTAGAATGGGCCAGTATAAAAAAATAAATGCATGTGTTTGCCTTGATTGTGTGGTGCAAGTAAAAATTGTTAGTTATTACATAGATACTAAGTTAAGGGATAATTGTAGTCCTTGTAACGAAGAATGACCTCAAGTGGAAATTTTGAGCCGGATCCTGGATGAAAGGAATTCTCCTTGCCCTTGCAAATGTTGGAACCCTAATGGAAAGGCAAGCACTTCAGCAAGCAACCTCTAATTTTGGGGATTGCGAATGCCGTTTTGCAAGGTCTAATCGAGTAATTCCTGAAACAGTAACCACCAAGGTTTGCTGGAGTAGGGAATCCTAAAGAAGTGGAATCAGGGATCGATGGAATGGAGAAGTTTTCTGCTTTATTGAAATGCAACGATGCAGATAAGGTAAGGTACTTTTGTTGAACTATCGAAGGATCAGGGAAGGTGTTTGTCCCTTCTGCCGTTGCAGACCGGACTCGATTGACCACTTATTTTTCGGGTGCAAAGTCACTAGAACCCTTACTGGTTATTGGACGACTAAGTGTGGACTTTCCTAGCAGAATAGATCTTGGCTCGAGAACCTCTAGTGGGCCATTAAAAAATTCGGTGGTAGGCATTTCCACCATTGCATCTCTCGGTTTTCTTTTGTGACCCTTTGCCACCTGATCTGGTCGGAGAGGAACAACATCATCTTCAGGAACCAGGTCCGAGATACCACTGCGCTTCAGATGCATCTCTCCAAGGTTATCTAGGACAAGGTGTTAACCTTCAAGGACATGGATGACAACCCCCGCAACAGGTATATCCTAATTTCCTGGGATGCTCCCTCTCGGTCTTCTCTTGACCCGTTGTCCCTTGTGTTCTTTTGTTTTTGCTTGGCTCCATTATTGGTTTCGTTCTGGTTGTATGTCTGGGGTTTGTTCCCCCGTGTAGCCCTTTGCGCATATCTTCCCATCAGCCCTGCACTCGCCTCTACATTTGTGTAGATTTTAGTCGAGTGTTGCTTTGTTTGGATCCCTGCATTTCGGTTTAGGTTGTGCGCAATTGTGATTAGTCAATCTTATACTTACCTTTACAAAAAAAAAACGATGCAGATAAGGTAGCTCTAGCTGAATTTCAACTCCAAGGAAATGCCAGTCATTGGTGGAGGGCATCTAAAGGGACAATGTTCCCAATCATGCTACTGTGACTCGGGGTGTTTTTGTCAAAGTATTTTTTGGGAAGTATTTCTTGAATTGTGCTCACGACAAGAAGGTGATGGAATTCATGTAGCCAAAGTAGAATGATTTGATGGTAGACCCGTATGAAGCGAAATTTCATGGAGTTGTCAAGGTTCACTCCAAAGTTGGTGGAAGACAAGGAAGATAAGGCTAAGAGATTCCGAGATGGTTTAAGACTAGACATAAGGAGCAAACTAGTCCCATTGAACCTTAAGAATTATAACGAGCTATTCGAGCGTGCTCAACTTGTGGAGAAGGATTTAGAAGAGTTTGGAGCAACAACAACTTCCCAGGCAAGACCCAATAATCAAGGTTTTTTATCTAACTTTCGTCGTGACAAGAGGCCTATGCAAATAGGAAAGCAACCATTTATTCCAAGTAAAAGGAGCAATGTTGGAGGACATGGACTCGTGTGAAACAACGACAAGCAATACAGGTGTAATATCAAAATAATGTTGGTCGTATCTATGGAAAACAACATGGGAATGCACCATGCTTAGCTCTAAAAGCTTGCTATGGATGTGGATAACAAGGTCACCTAATAAGAGAGTATCCTATAGCAACGCAGCAATAATGACCCATGCCACCACAACCGCCACAACAAAACAAAGCCATGCAATAAGGAAAATTTCAAAGGCCACCAGCTTAAGGCTGAGTTTATGTAGTCACATAGGAGGATGCTAAGATTTCAAAGACTATCATACCAGATATTATCTCAGTCTGCGACAATATTGCTTATGCATTATTTGATACAAGTGTCATACCTTCATTTATATCTACACGATTTGTACAATTGATTGGAGAAAAACTGAAGATGCTTGAAATATCTCTTACTGTTTCTACGCCGCTAAAAGATGTAATTTTGTCCACCCAAATATGTAAGGGTTGTAAGGTCACCATAGGAAGACAAGAGCAAATGGTTGATTTGTATGTATTATATATGTACAATTGTGATGTCATTTTGTGAATGGATTGACTTTGTAAGCAACGAGCCAATGTGGGTTGTTATTGAAAAATAATCCAGTTCAACCCCGGGATTGTCCTAGTTTTGAATTCTTTGGAAATGGGGCAAATTCTTCAATGCCACTAATCTCTGTGTTGGAAGCACTTCTTCTTCTTGATGAGGGTTGCCAAGGATACTTAGCGTTTGGAGCGGACTAGTCAACGGAAGAAAAACAAAACTTGAAGAAATCCCTATAGTTCGAGAGTTTTCTGATGTCTTTCAAGAAGAATTACCAGGGTTCTCGCCAAAATGTGAAGTGGAATTTGTAATCAAATTAGCTACTAGAACAGTACCTACTTCCAAACTCTCTATAGGATGGCATTAATGGAGCTAAAGAAAGTAAAGGTGCAACTATAGGAGGAATTACAAATCGGATCCTATTTATGTATTGGATTTCGAAGCAATCGAAGTAGATGAAAGGGTGACGTACGTGGAGAAACAAGTGCAGATTTTGGACCAAAGAAAACAAGTCCTCGGAAACATGACTATTCGATTAGATAAGGTCTTGTGGTAATATCACAACATGGAAGAAGCAACATGGGAAAGTGAAGACGAAACGAAGTGCAAGTATCCGCAACTTTTTGAGTGAAAAGGTAATTCTAAATGTCAAGGATAAAATTTCTTAAGGGGGAAGAGTTATGACATCCCGAAAATTCCTATATTAATTTATGCAGTGTAGAAATTCATAAGCGATAAATGTCACATGTGAGAATTGTAGTTGGTTGACTTACGCAGTTTAGCGAAGGGACAATATATATTTTTCATGTTCATAATTCTTAGAAAATATGATCGTTAGAATTGGATTGCTAGATGTGTGTCCTTGTATTGATTTTTGTAGAGTGGTGATAAAACATGTAATGCCGCGTTAGTTATTAACAAAAACCGATATGCTCCGAGTGTATGTATCGAACAAGTAGTAGATTTTAAATTTATTAAAGTGAATATTTTATTTTGTTCAATGAATTTTGCGGAACATTTTGATGGTTTAAAATATTTTTCTAACATATTTATCAATATCTATTTTTGAAACCTTACGATTAAGCTATTTGTCTCTCTTTTAAGTCTACTGCCTATCTGAATTTCTCACCGATGGCTTTAACTCTCTACTATTGTTGATATTAGGCCTTGCATTATCTTGGCTCAATTTCTCACTTAATGCACTTAATGATTCATTCACTTGGCTTACCAACAAAACATTCACTCTCTTGAGTTGCCGATGAAGCTTGGTAGGGATGAGGTCATGCATTGCCTCAACAAATTTGGCATTAGTCATTTAATGTTTTTAATGATTGACCTCAATGCTTAGCTGATGGAGAACCACACCTTCTTTCCTTCATCAAATATCCCTTCCTTTGGCCAATGATATCAACCCACATGCCCCACTTATAAACTTATAGGCCACTTGAATTAATCTAATTGGACCACATGCCCTTGCAATCATTACTTTGACTCAAAGATAATTAATGCCTCTAACTACATTTGATACTTCCCTTTCTCTTCTTACTTGTCGAAGGGGAAAAAGTTTACTTTAAAAAAGACAGTAAGATTCTCACTCATTCACTGCACTTAATAACTTTTATTCACTCTCTCCGCTTTCAATTCCATGAATAAGAACGAAGGTCCCACACTTGTGTCATTTAAGTTTGTCTTAGTCATTCCATTTTGGATGAGGTGTATTTTGATTTCCAAAACTTTCTACAAATGAGTTTTTCCGTTTTATAAATAAAACGTTCATTGATTTCAGTTCTATTTATTTGTTTGAAGGAAACTTAGGTTTTGAGTTTGTTAAGTCATTTTCAAAGAAAGTGAAAACTCTAAAAGCTAAAATAGAATGATCTACTTAGTGCTCTTGACATGGTTGTTTGTTATTTACTAATTTTAGTTTAACTTTGTGACAAACGTGAACGAGACTGTTCGCGCAATTTAGATCGGGAATATCTTTTACTGAAATTCGTGCTTCGATTTTTATTAAGAAGGGTTCCGTGGCTCTGTTCTAATGGAAGATTGGGGCGAGCAAGGGAACAGGTATGTATGATTAGCGAAAGTGATGGAAATGACGGAAGATCTACCAGCTATGCTACTCCTACTTGCCTAGAAAGGGAAATAGATTGCCTGAATCTGAAAGTACAATGAACGAAAAGTGCAAGAAAATAAAGGCTACACTGTGAACGGCAATGAAAACTAGAATTTCAAAGAAACAAAGTGTTTTTTCTGGATGATTGCGGAGCTTTCCTCTTTTCTTCCTTCCGAGTATTTATCCTTCTTGCACTTCTAACCACCCAAACAGTTATTTTTTGATTTCAAATCTTTGAATTTTCGTGCTGCTGTTCACCTCTTTCTAACTCACGATTTTCACAACTGAATCATGCAAATTGGGACCCATGTCTTCTATGATTTGTAACCGCATAGTTAACCATCTCTTTTGAATGATATCTCTTGATTTTAGAAATCTGTTCACGCCCGTGAGTTTTGCTCTGTGTCTCCCGAATTTCGGGAGGTAATCTCCATATTGCGTATTTAAGATGTACCGAATTCAAGTACACCATATCCTTCATTCAGTACATTTTCTTTTAAACCTCCTGAATAGTTCACACATCCCGAATGGCAAAACACCAACTTATCATTCGGTATGGCGTTTTCTTCTTATCGTAGCTCGGGATCTATTGATAGCATCTTTTCACATCTTTTCAAGATACCGAGTTGAACTACAATATTACGGTACAACATATGCCCCCTTTTAAAAGAATTAAAAGGTTTGATTCTTTTAAATTTCAACACTTCCTTTCCTCGAACGGTGTCCTTTTCCATTCATTTTGAAGACCTGTCCCTTTGACTTCTTTTATCAAGCGACACATTTTGCATCACTCCCAAGATTCATCTTCTCAGCCTCTTTTATATCAAACGACGCCTCTCATGTCGTTTCCAAAACTTACCTTTTCGACCCTTTCCAAATCAACTATAAAGCTATTTGTCCCCACACAATCAAATTTTTGTCATCTTCTCAATACTTTCATCTTCGCGCTCTCGTCTGGCCTTCTTCTCCTTCGAAGCATTCTCTCAAAACCCTAGCATCAAGTGTCGCTCTTTCCATCAATGGCTTCCCAAGCTTCCACTTTTTCCTCTGCAGTAGCCCTCGACTGCTTCCTCGAATTTGTGGAGTCAGATGATTTGGACGATTGCTACTATTTCTCTCTTCTGAACGGCGACGGTAATGATTCCTTCGTCTTGGGTCCTGCCCTTTACAACCATTTTCTGATTCCAAAAGTTTATTCTGAAGTTTTTCCTCGACACGGAACTGAAGTCCTTCCTATCCATCATTCACCTGTTTAGTTTTACCACTAGACCTCTCAACCTTCTCGACTTAGGGCTTTTTTCCCGTTCGATCAGTCTTTCTACCAATGGTATTCCCGACTTCATGCCTCTAAGGCCACCCTCTAGGACGAGCTTCAAATTCATGACGCTATTCGCCTTTCCTACTTTGATTACCGTCTGAATATTGAACTGATCGGTGCCCTTTCTAGCTTTTGGTCTTCTCAACTAATTGCTTCTTTTTCCCTTTCACTCCTATGATTGTTACCCTTTTAGAGCTGGTTGTATTACTGGCCTTAGTCCTTTTGGAGAGGATGTTGCCACCATCTCGGTAAACACCAGTCCAATTTTTCGTCAGCTTTCAAATTCCGATTTGTCCTACGGGACTTTTCTGAGCAAGTTCTTTCAAAAAGATGGAGAAGTTACCGATGAGGAGCATACTGCTTTTCCGCTCTATTGGCTGTGCAAATTCCTTTTCTGTCACCCTGTCATCAGGGTATCTAAAGATTTTTTGTACATAGCCAGCGCTCTAGCTGCAGGAACCAAGCTAGCTCTTGGCAAGACCGCTCTTGCTCTCTTATATAGGGGACTATCCCATGCTGCTTCCGTCACTTCTGTAGGTGTCCTCGCGGTTTTTCGTGGCCCTCTCTGGATTTTGCAAGCTTGGGTTGCCTTCTATTTCCTTCTTGGTTCTCAAATTCCTAATTTGGTCAGCCCTCTTCTATCTCTATACTAGACATTCCCCCCTGTCAGGCCTTAAGTTAGGAACTTATCCCTCTTGATACTAAATTTCCTTCTTATTTTCGGTATTTCATCACTCAGCTCTACTCCCTTGATGTAGAGACTTTTGATTTTTCTCCTTTTTCGCTACTGAGTTCTGCTGGTATCTTGCTAGCTTCCCGAACAATTGTAGTGAGTACTGGCAGGTTATGCTAACTTCCATCGACCTCCCTTTCAAAATTTCATTCAAAGGCAGGCTCATTTCTAGTTTCGAAATTTACTCTCCCCGATATTACGCTTGGCAATTTGGGCTTACTCAAGGGCTTCCTGTCCCGGCACTTTATACTTTCTCCTTTTCTTATCTGCCTGACAAGGTTACTTGCAAGTTCTCAGACA
>JAGVVM010022791.1:0-16108 GCA_019149425.1 Psidium friedrichsthalianum | reverse complement strand
TTGCACGTTTTTTTATGTGTCATATTGAATGTGGATCAATTTCAAGATTTCAGCCAATATGTTTTTCCTTTGCGTCTTCTTTTGATACGTGGGAAATTCGAGTTTTGCTCATGATGCTACTCGCGAGTCACATGAAGCCTTTAAGACACACCAACTAAACACTCCCCTCCCTCCTTTTTTTTTTTTTGCCTCATATTCTGGTTTAGAGGCAAATGACATAAAATAGTGTCTTAACTTTGGTCTAGTCTGTAGTGCGGTTCGTGAGCTTTTAAGTTATTCAATATGGTCCATTGACTATCAGTAAATGCTTAATCTAGTTCCTAAATTATGTGCAAATGTTTAATGATGTCTTTCCTTTTATTCAAGTTGACCGAAACTGGTGATGTGGCTCTCAAACTGTTAAATAATGATGGCTGTGCTAACGCCCGTTTTTAAATTAAAAAAAAAAAGTTCTTATGTAGATGGATAATAATATGGACGTGTTGATCATCATCTTTAAAGATCCAACTCGACATATAATCACCTGAGTCGTCAAAAAACGTTTGGTTTGTTGTTTGAACAAACGTAATGACTACATTGAATATTTACTAAAAGTTCAGAAACCACATCTAACAAATTAAAAATTTAAAGATGATATTGCACATCAGGCCAAAGTTCGATTATCATTTATGTCATTTTTCTGAAGTTATTATCAATTTACAAATGCATAATCTACGCTTTTGTTGACACCTAAATTTTAATTTTGATTTTGATTTATACATTGCACAAAAATTGAGAATTAATTCTCACAAAAAATATTCCTCATGCATCGCATTTTTATTTTCTTTACATTGCATTATGCATTGATGGCTAGGAGTCAAGCGGTGAAGATCACGGTCAAGGAAAGATATTGATACACGGCAATATTGAAAGAAAGGTTGCTCGAATCTCACTCGTCGAGTCCACATCGCAAGCCACCCGATGACGAAGCCGTTATGCAAGTCTCTAAAGCTATTGGCTTCGCTGGATTTTACTCCCTAAGCCTAAACCACATCACATATTTGATGATCCCTTCGGTGATTTACCATCTACAAGTCTCCTGCAAAGGTCCAAGTCCAATCTAATCAGGAGGTTTGAAAAAAAAGTCAAAAGGGAAATAAAGTAGAAAGGATGTTGATTTTGAATAGAAGGTGCAGTTTGATGGTGGTCCATTTTCTTGGCAATCTATTTTTAGATGTGTGGTCACATCTAATCATGTTTATCATGGGAGAACTTTTGGAAAAGAAGGTGGGGGGTTTTCTTCAGTGCTCCAAGAAAGAAAGGAAAAGGAGACAAAAAGAAGGAGAAAGCAGTAGGTGAAAAGAAAAAAAAAAGAAACAAAACAAGGGGACCAACAATGATAACATCTAGGGGACCCAATAGTGAATCGCCATCGCCTTCGAATGACGAATCACTGAAGCTCGCTGGCACAAACCCTAGCTTCCCCCCCGAGATCCCATCCATGACCGACACTGGCAGCACCCCCATGACCGCTGCCGGTGCCAGCATGGCCACAACCGGGTCTAGCTCCAAGAAAGATGCTAGCCCCTCCTCCTCCGCCACTACGAGGTTGAATCATCCGCGATCCACAAGATCCATTCGAATTTGGAAAAGTTCATTCACAAATCAGGTAAATTTCTTATCTTTAGCAATTTGCATATTTGATTTGCATATCTGATTGGTTGACTTTCAATATTTGAATTGAACTGATCGGATTGCTATCTTTGTAATATTTGAATGCATGTTGGAAATCTCTAAAAAAATATTGCATGTAGATAATTGCTACATATAGATTAGAATTGCCATGTTTAAATCAAATCGCATTCTAGGATAAAATCATATTAGATAGGATTGCATGTTTAATTAATTTTTTTGGAATAAATTAAATTAGATTTCATTCTAGGTTAGAATATGCATGTTTAGGCATAGTTTATTTTAGGGCCATAATTAAATCTGAAATAAAAAAAAGTCATCTTTGCCATGTCATCGTGTATTACATGTCACATTTTTCACGTCATTTAGGGTTGCATGTTAGGTTAATTAATTAATTCATCATGTAGAATGCATGCTATGATTGACTTAATTTTAATTGCATGTCATATAGAGTTGGGCATGTACTTTAATTAAATTCAAATGCATTCTTAGGATAGATTGCATTTATTTAGGCCATTGCATTTACAATAATCTCATGCATTGCATTTGGTTTATTTTTCATTAAAAAAAGTGAAAACCAAAAAGAGAGAAGATTGTCTGGCGTATGCTCCTTGCTAACTGTCTTGAGTGCTGAGTGTTTAATTCAATTGTTTGAGCTCCCATTTGATAATCTTTGTCAGTGACTTAGGTTAATATTTAATCAAACCTGTCTGATCAAACTTTTTTCATGAAATAAAAAGGCACTGAAAGAGCGTTAAAGTAATCTAGCGTAATCAAGTCCCCGGGCTCATTATCTCTAGTTCGTAGGAATAAAATAGTACCCTACTATTTTATTTAGTTCATAATCAACCTACCTTAGATGATTAGTGACGACTCCAAGTTAAAAATATTTGCATGTTAAATATTGAACCTAAGTTGTGATTTGGTAGAGCTTGGGAGAGCTCGAATAAGGTTAGTTAATTTAATTAATTAATTTAATAATCCATTAACCTAAAATTCGGGAAGCCCAATTCTTTTTTTAGGTCGTAATAGCTTAGCGACTCCGCTAGGGACATAAAAATGAATTTTTTGCAAAAACATTTAAAAAGGACTTAAGCCAGAAAAATTTTATGAAAATTCATTTGGTTTGACAATTGGTTGGATTCTAATTTTAGGTGTTAAATGGTTTTACAAAATGAGAGTTATAAGTAGTGAAGTGTTTGGCTAACCTTTTGTTGTGCAGATGGTGTTTGGAATTGTTTGTTTAATTATACGTGTTTTGAAGCGATGTTTGCATTTAATTGTTGTGCATGATTAATTGTTTTAATACTACACCACACACGTCCCGTGGTCGAATCTAGATCACTAGTTTTAGGATGGTATAAGATTGGTTCTAGCGTTCACCGTGAGATCATGGTTGAAAGTTAGTCCAAACTCAATCCCGAATCTTTTTCCAAAAATGAGTTTCAAAAGTTAGAACTCGTGCTCGATAGGATTATCGAAGCGGGAGTTATAATTTTTAACTCGAAAAGTCGAAGTAGAAAGGTCTGGCTAATCTTGGTTATGTCGTGGGATCACGACTAATCTTGATTATGTGTGTGAGATTGCCGTCTTGTCGCAAGTCTTTCACTTCAATTTGTGAGCCTTTAGGATAGATAGACTAAAATTTAAACTCACGATTCATGTGCATGTCTATGTGATTTGTATTTTTCAAGGTAAAGTAAGTTTCTAACTTTATCTGTATTTATTTTTGGTTGGCCCATGTTAGGTGTCAGTCAAATTTTGAACTTAACATCATGGTCATTTTTTCAAAGAAAATAAAAATAAAAATAAAAAATCAAATGGTTTGCCATTTCTGAAAAGATGAGTGCAAAAAAATTCCTTCAGAAAATTTGTTGACCAATAAAGAATTTTGTCACATTTTTCCTTCGTCAATGGATACAAGATTTTCTTGACAAATTTACTTTGAAAATTCATTGCGATAAAAGAGGAAATTCCTTCAGAAAATTTGCTAAACATTAAAGGAATTTGTCACATTTTTCTAAGTTATAAAATTTGCAAGAAAATTCTTTATGAGAAATTTACCTATGTCTTCTTAAGGAAATTTTGTTTGATTTTTCATAAAATGAAAAAAAAAAGTTGGACCAATGCATGAATCATGAACCGACCTCTCTTGTGTCACATACTCATTACTTACTTACTTTTGTAGAAAATCATGGGTGCCCCAAGCGGAGCAAAATTGTGCTCATTAATGATAACAACATGCAAGATTTAATGACAACTTGACCGTTGGGCACAATTATTAGAGAACCCTCAAAGGACGGGTAATTGTCGATGTTCTAGCCAATAACCCTGGGGCAAGCGAAGAGATCGATCCTCCCGAAGACAGAATCATGTCAATCAATGAGCACGTATGGACTATGTATTTTGATGGGCGGTGAATTTATCCGGATCAGGCAAAGGGCAGTCTTAATATATTGGGGAGTTTCTACGCTTTTTGAGAAATACACAGACTGTGTAATCAGAACCCAAGAAGCAAGTATGCTAGCCAGACCCTGCAATGCCTTCCTGGCTAAATTGGTCAAAGACATGCCTTTAGCTCCTTGGATTCGAATGACAGAGTATGGACATTCACAGAGATTTCTTATTCATAAGATCCACAAATGTAGCGAGTGAAGAGCATACTGTAAGATCCGGACTCTTTATATAGGACTTTGGGAGGCTGGTGCTCTATTAATGAGCATAACACACAGGCATTTCTACCGACACTACAGATAATTGATACATATAAGTGGACGCGAAAGGTACAAAGCATGAGTGAAGTGGGGCACACAACAGGTGGCCTGATTCACTTTCTGGCACACTGACCGAGTCGTCATAGCTATAATAATTTACATGAATGGTCACGGGTCTCAATGTGGCCAGTAGGGGCCGCCGCCGAATCCTTCTTCAATGTCCTCAATATCATCATTTGAAGCGGTTAACAAGAACATCAAGAAGATCTTGGCTAAAATAGTGAGAATTATCGTGATGGCATGAGAGATTACCTTTTACACTAATAACATATTAGACTTCTATTTGAACGTCTGTAGGAGCGACTCCATACTCCCTTGTATATGAAATGGAGACAGTCCTACCAAATGATCTCCGTCCTATGAAGGTTGCTGTCAATAGTCCTCTTCTAGAAGGGAAGTTTGCTCCAAAATATGGTAGCCCGTATGTCGTGAAGAAGGTGCTCCAGAAGGTGCTCTGATCTTAGTGAGATGGATGGTCGTATTTTCTCTAGCTTAGTCAACTTTGGTTTTGTAAAGAAGTATTATGTTTAATTTACTCAGGCCAATTCTGAATTTCATTCCTCAATCTGTCAATGAGAAGTGCCTTAAGTCTTTCTATCATGCTATGCAAAAGAAGAGACGGCGGGAAGATTAAAGCATAAACATACGAAACTTTCCTCTCTACATCAACGAGCGTTACAACAAGTCATTGGGGGGGAAGGTAAAATCAAATTGAGCCCTAATAAGCATCACAAAAGAGCTTAACTGACTCTCCATGCAGTTAATGCTCTTCGTTAGGTCCTCGAGCCTCTCTTCCAGTCAGTCACATCTAAACTTCATCACGATGGCACTTTGTCATCCTTGAAGTAAGTATGGATCAAGGTTAGGCGCTCTCACTAACTTCTCCCTCTCGTGAATCAACAGCGAGGCCCTTTATTAACAAACTTGACGGCCTTCTTGTGGCGGAAAATCGCGAGTCCGCAGATTCTAAGTATTCAGACCGATCCTGATAGCGAGCTTTCACGATACAAGTTAGGGTACCATTTCGTAGGTGTTCTGGCAAGTCTCTAGAAAGTTGATAAAGAGGGTTGAGAACGCATTGTATTCCCTCTCTAAATTGGTGCTTTCGATCGAAGAGGTACTTATAGCCCCAAACAGACTGAAGATCTCAGCTTCAACACCTGAATGATGGGCTATGTAAATATAGCCTCGATCAAGAAGATGATAAAGTCTCTCCTATCTGATCATAACTTCAGCCGAAAATATGTGCGTGGAAAAATCGATCATTATTGTAGAAATGGTAGAGGAGAAAATCAAGGCAGATAAGTGGTTAATTGAGACTACAAAACTGTGAATCCACTTTGCGTTAAATATTGATTTCACAGTATCATCCTTATTGGTCAAATTTTCCTATCTGCTCTTTTCTTTCGATGTCACTCCTGTTGGCTCAAATCCCCTATCTATCCATGGATCATGGGCCTACTTCTAGTTTGCAATCTCGAGCTAAGAAAATCCAAATCTTTACGAAAAAGTATGAGGGGATACTGCCACTCTGAAAAAGAAGAAGAAAAAGATAACTTGAGTGGGAAACAATGCAAATTTTAGCAGAAAAGAAGAGAGAATTTGTCTCTATTTATAGAAAGAGTGAGAGCTCACTTGCAAAATCAACGCTTGAGATAGGCAGGAGAAATAATTACTGGGGGTCCTACCACTTGAAAAGATGAAAGAAGACAAACCGAGCGAGAGATATGGTAAAAAGTTAGGAAGAAAAAATCTTGGGGGAAGCGATACAATTTCTGAATCGACGCTTAAATCTTAAAAGAGGCGTCCTCTAGTAATCTTTTTCCGTGCTCAAAAGGGGAGCCTTAAAGCATACACGACCGCTCAGAAGAATTCAGAGAGAGTGAAAATACAAGGAAGAGTAGCAAATCTTGAGGGACCAGTAACTAGTCAAGGATGTCTCAACCTAAATATTTGAGAGTTATATCACTTGCTGAATATGAGTGATGAAGAATTCGAGACCACGTTCGACACTGAAACCATGGAACCTGGCCATTTCACTAACGACATCCAAGATCTCAATAAAGACAATGACGATAACAACAATAGTCTAAGGAAGCGTTACTGTCACCATACTCATTAGCAAACTCAAAAGTTTGAGATTTCTTCATGGAGTGCCCTAACCTAAATAACAAATAAAGAAAGGAACTGAGCAAGAGTTAAGGCTGGAACTTTCACAAGTCAAGTTTGGTTCAAAATAGGCAAATCCGAGTGAAGATCGACATGAACGCCATGAAATCGAGTTTCTAAAAGCTGAAAATGAAAAAATCTGAGCAGAGAACAAGAGGTATAGGGAAGCTTTGACATTGCTACCTGCCCTAACTGCGGTGGCCTCTTCACCCTCAACGAAATGTAGCATCTGAGGATCGAAAATGCCCATTTGGGAGGTGAGTTAAATCAGTTCTCAGCAGAATCAAGTTTTTTAGGGGAATATACGAGAAGACCGATCCTATGGGGTCAGTATCGATGCTTCCGAGAAAAAGGGGATGTACCACCACGAATCAAGTGACATTAACGACAAGCTTACCGCTATGATCAACTAGTTTAATGTGATAAAGCTCCGAAGCTGTAATGTTCATACGGAGCTTGTATTCGAAGCCAGTGATCGCGGGTTCTTCAACATGCCGATGCGTACCTGATTCTAAATAATACTAGCTGATTATTGAAGAGCCTACAAAGGAGCAAAATCAATCCTGAATGAATGCATAGTTTTATGCAAAATTTCTTGCGCGAGATATTTTCTACTTTCTAGATATTTAGAATTAATTCACGAGCAAAAAGTAGTGATTTTTCTTTTCCTATCAAATGCTTGGATCATTTGCTAAATCAAGCTAGGGGCAAAGTAACTGAAGCAAAAGTGTTGAATAGCCTCCAGTAAAGAAAATTGCAAGGAAAAAGTCCGCGCAGGCTCAAAGGGTAACTCTGTATTGTTTTGATCTACCCTCAATTACTCCAATTCTAAAATGAATCCCTTCAATTCTCAGGAATTACAAAATGTCTCAAGAACATAGTTATACTCAAATGCGGTGTTCTCTTGTTGAACAAACTTGGGGCAAATCAATTCATGGACATTGTCACTGGATGAATCGCTTCAAATAAGGAAATATGAGTGAAAAACTCAAGCGAGCTTAAAGAAGGGTAACTTTGTATCGTTCTGATTCACCCTTAAATTATTTCAATTATGAGTTGAGTCTATCCCATTCTTAACAGAAGATTATCACCAACCTCAAGGGCATCGTAAATTGGAGTTATCCAATGCAATACGATAAGACTATGTCAAATGATGAAGTTGGTAAAAGGAAAATGCAAAGCACCAATGTGACGAGCTCAAAGTGAAGGGTAATTGGGTATCGATTCCAATTTGTCCTTTCTAATTTCATGACTAACGTGTGTTCTTTCCTTTTGACAAGAGGGGTTTATATTTAAAAATGAATGAAATGATGAACTCACGAGTAGATAGGAAGAATGATTGAGGTTCAAAACAACTTGAAGAATCGTGCAATGAGCTTAGATAAAGAGTCCAAGAGGGGCATCCAACTGACCATGATCATTGTTGTCTTAAAACAAGCTATAATATTTATAGCTTGTTTAAGACAACAATGATCATGGTCAGTGGATGCCCCTCTTGGACTCTTTATCTAAGCTCATGGCACGATTCTCAAGTTGTTTTGAACCTCAATCATTCTTCCTATCTACTCGTGAGTTCATCATTTCATTCATTTTTAATATAAACCCCTCTTGTCAAAAAGGAAAGAACACACGTTAGTCATGAAATTAGAAAGGACAAATTGGAATCGATACCCAATTACCTTCACTTTGAGCTCGTCACATTGGTGCTTGCATTTCCTTTACCAACTTCATCATTTGACATAGTCTTATCGTATTGCATTGGATAAACTCCAATTTACGATGCCCTTGAGGTTGGTGATAATCTTCTGTTAAGAATGGGATAGACTCAACTCATAATTGAAATAATTTAAGGGTGAATCAGAACGATACAAGTACCCTTCTTTAAGCTCGCTTGAGTTTTTCACTCATAATTTCCTTATTTGAAGCGATTCATCAGTGACAATGTCCATGAATTGATTTGCCCCAAGTTGTTCAAACAAGAGAACACCGCATTTGAGTATAACTATGTTCTGAGACATTTTGTAAATTCCTGAGAATTGAAGGGATTCATTTAGAATTGGAGTAATTGAGGGTAGATCAAAACAATACAGAGTTACCCTTTGAGCCTGCGCGGACTTTTCCTTGCAATTTTCTTTACTGGAGGCTATTCAACACTTTGCTTCAGTTACTTTGCCCCTAGCTGATTTAGCAAATGATCCAAGCATTTGATAGGAAAAAGAAAAATCACTACTTTTTGCTCGTGAATAATTCTAAAATATCTAGAAAGTAGAAAATATCTCGCGCAAGGAAATTTTGCATAAAACTATGCATTCATTCAGGATGATTTTGCCTCCTTTGTAGGCTCTTCAATAATCAGCTAGTATATTTAGAATCAGGTACGCATCGGCAATGTTGAAGAACCCGCGATCACTGGCTTCGAAATACAAAGCTCCGTATGAACATTACAGCTTCGGAGCTTATCAACATTAAACTAGTTGATCATAGCGGTAAGCTTGTCGTTAATGTCACTTGATTCGTGGTGGTACATCCCCTTTTTCTCGGAAGGCATCGATACTGACCCCATAGGATCGGTCTTCTCGTATATTCCCCTAAAAAAACTTGATTCTGCTGAGAACTGATTTAACTCACCTCCCAAATGGGCATTTTCGATCCTCAGATGCTACATTTCGTTGAGGGTGAAGAGGCCACCGCAGTTAGGGCAGGTAGCAATGTCAAAAGCTCCCTATACCTCTTGTTCTCTGCTCAGATTTTTTCATTTTCAGCTTTTAGAAACTCGATTTCATGGCGTTCATGTCGATCTTCACTCGGATTTGCCTATTTTGAACCAAAACTTGACTTGTGAAAGTTCCAGCCTTAACTCTTGGCTCAGTTCCTTTCTTTATTTGTTATTTAGGTTAGGGCACTCCATGAAGAAATCTTCAAATTTGAGTTTGCTAATGAGTATGGTGACAGTAACGCTTCCTTAGACTATTGTTGTTATCGCATTGTCTTTATTGAGATCTTGGATGTCGTTAGTGAAATGGCCAGGTTCCATGGTTCAGTGTCGAACGTGGTCTCGAAATTCTTCATCACTCATATTCAGCAAGTGATAATAACTCTCAAATATTTAGGTTGAGACATCCTTGACTAGTTACTGGTCCCTCAAGATTTGCTACGCTTCCTTGTATTTTCACTCTCTCTGAATTCTTCTGAGCGGTCGTGTATGCTTTAAGGCTCCCTTTTGAGCACGGAAAAAGATTACTAGGAGGACGCCTCTTTTAAGATTTAAGCGTCGATTCAGAAATTGTATCGCTTCCCCCAAGATTTTTTTCTTCCTAACTTTTTACCATATCTCTCGCTCGGTTTGTCTTCTTTCATCTTTTCAAGTGGTAGGACCCCAGTAATTATTTCTCCTGCCTATCTCAAGCGTTGATTTTGCAAGTGAGCTCTCACTCTTTCTATAAATAGAGACAAATTCTCTCTTCTTTTCTGCTAAAATTGCATTGTTTCCCACTCAAGTTATCTTTTTCTTCTTCTTTTTCAGAGTGGCAGTATCCTCATACTTTTTCGTAAAGATTTTGGATTTTCTTAGCTCGAGATTGCAAACTAGAAGTAGGCCATGATCCATGGATAGATAGGGGATTTGAGCCAAAGGAGTGACATCGAAAGAAAAGAGCAGATAGGAAAATTTGACCAATAGAGGATGATACTGTGAAATCAATATTTAACGCAAGTGGATTCACAGTTTTGTAGTCTCAATTAACCACTTATCTGCCTTGATTTTCTCCTCTACCATTTCTACAATAATGATCGATTTTTCCACGCACATATTTCGGCTGAAGTTATGATCAGATAGGAGAGACTTTATCATCTTCTTGATCGAGGCTATATTTACATAGCCCATCATTCAGGTGTTGAAGCTGAGATCTTCAGTCTGTTTGGGGCTATAAGTACCTCTTCGATCGAAAGCACCAATTAGAGAGGGAATACAATGCGTTCTCAACCCTCTTTATCAACTTTCTAGAGACTTGCCAGAACACCTACGAAATGGTTACCCTAACTTGTATCGTGAAAGCTCGCTATCAGGATCGGTCTGAATACTTAGAATCTGCGGAACTCGCGATTTTCCGCCACAAGAAGGCCGTCAAGTTTGTTAATAAAGGGCCTCGCTGTTGATTCACGAGAGGGAGAAGTTAGTGGAGCGCCTACCTTGATCCATACTTACTTCAAGGATGACAAAGTGCCATCGTGATGAAGTTTAGATGTGACTGACTGGAGAGAGGCTCGAGGACCTAACGGCAAGAGCATTAACTGCATGGAGAGTCAGTTAAGCTCTTTTGTGATGCTTATTAGGGCTCAATTTGATTTTACCTTCCCCCCCAATGACTTGTTGTAACGCTCGTTGATGTAGAGAGGAAAGTTTCGTATGTTTATGCTTTAATCTTCCCGCCGTCTCTTCTTTTGCATAGCATGATAGAAAGATTAAGGCACTTCTCATTGACAGATTGAGGAATGAAATTCAGAATTGGCCTGAGTAAATTAAACATAATACTTCTTACAAAACCAAAGTTGACTAAGCTAGAGAAAATACGACCATCCATCTCAACTAAGATCAGAGCACCTTCTGGGAGCACCTTCTTCACGACATACGGGCTACCATATTTTGGAGCAAAACTTCCCTTCTAGAAGAGGGACTATTGACAGCAACCTTCATAGGACGAGATCATTTGGTAGGACTGTCTCCATTTCATATACAAGGGAGTATGGAGTCGCTCCTACAGACGTTCAAATAGAAGTCTAATATGTTATTAGTGTAAAAGGTAATCTCTCATGCCAATCACGATAATTCTCAACTATTTTAGCCAAGATCTTCTTGATGTTCTTGTTAACCGCTTCAAATGATGATATTGAGGACATTGAAGAAGGATTCGGCGGCGGCCCCTACTGGCCACATTGAGACCCGTGACCATTCATGTAAATTATTATAGCTATGACGACTCGGTCAGTGTGCCAGAAAGTGAATCAGGCCACCTGTTGTGTGCCCCACTTCACTCATGCTTTGTACCTTTCGGCGTTCCACTTATATGTATCAATTATCTGTAGTGTCGGTAGAAATGCCTGTGTGTTATGCTCATTATAGAGCACCAGCCTCCCAAAGTCCTATATAAAGAGTCCGGATCTTACAGTATGCTCTTCACTCGCTACATTTGTGGATCTTATGAATAAGAAATCTCTGTGAATGTCCATACTCTGTCATTCGAATCCAAGGAAGCTAAAGGCATGTCTTTGACCAATTTAGCCAGGAAGGCATTGCAGGGTCTGGCTAGCATACTTGCTTCTTGGTTCTGATTACACAGTCTGTGATTTCTCAAAAAAGCGTAGAAACTCCCAATATATTAAGACTGCCCTTTGCCTGATCCGGATAAATTCACCGCCCCCATCAAAATACATAGTCCATACGTGCTCATGATTGACATGATTCTGTCTTCGGGAGGATGATCTCTTCGCTTGCCCCCAGGGTTATTGGCTAGAACATCGACAATTACCCGTCCTTTGAGGGTTCTCTAATAATTGTGCCAACGGTCAAGTGTCAATTAAATCTTGCATGTTGTTATCATTAATGAGCACAATTTTGCTCCGCTTGGGGCACCCATGATTTTCTACAAAAGTAAAGTAAGTAATGAGTATGTGACACAAGAGAGGTCGGTTCATGATTCATGCATTGGTCCAACTTTTTTTTTTCATTTTATGAAAAAATCAAACAAAATTCCTTAAGAAGACATAGGTAAATTTCTCATAAAGAATTTCTTGCAAATTTTATAACTTAGAAAAATGTGACAAATTCCTTTAATGTTTAGCAAATTTTCTGAAGGAATTTCCTCTTTTATCGCAATGAATTTTCAAAAGTAAATTTGTCAAGAAAATCTGTATCCATTGACGAAGGAAAATGTGACAAAATTCTTTATTGGTCAACAAAAATTTCTGAAGGAATTTTTTTGCACTCATCTTTTCAGAAATGGCAAACCAATTTGATTTTTTATTTTTATTTTTATTTTCTTTGAAAAAAATGACCATGATGTTAAGTTCAAAATTTGACTGACACCTAACATGGGCCAACCAAAAATAAATACAAGATAAAGTTAGAAAACTTACTTACCTTGAAAAAATACAAATCACATAGACATGCACATGAATCGTGAGTTTAAATTTTAGTCTATCTATCCTAAAGGCTCACAAATTGAAGTGAAAGACTTGCGACAAGACGGCAATCTCACACACATAATCAAGATTAGTCGTGATCCCACGACATAACCAAGATTAGCCAGACCTTTCTACTTCGACTTTTCGAGTTAAAAATTATAACTCCCGCTTCGATAATCCTATCGAGCACGAGTTCTAACTTTTGAAACTCATTTTTGGAAAAAGATTCGGGATTGAGTTTGGACTAACTTTCAACCATGATCTCACGGTGAACGCTAGAACCAATCTAATACCATCCTAAAACTAGTGATCTAGATTCGACCACGGGACGTGTGTGGTGTAGTATTAAAACAATTAATCATGCACAACAATTAAATGCAAACATCGCTTCAAAACACGTATAATTAAACAAACAATTCCAAACACCAATCTGCACAACAAAAGGTTAGCCAAACACTTCACTACTTATAACTCTCATTTTGTAAAAACCATTTAACACCTAAAAATTAGAATCCAACCAATGTCAAACCAAATGAATTTTCATAAAATTTTTCTGGCTTAAGTCCTTTTTAAATGTTTTTGCAAAAAATTCATTTTATGTCCCTAGCGGAGTCGCTAAGCTATTACGACCTAAAAAAAGAATTGGGCTTCCCGAATTTTAGGTTAATGGATTATTAAATTAATTAATTAAATTAACTAACCTTATTCGAGCTCTCCCAAGCTCTACCAAATCACAACTTAGGTTCAATATTTAACATGCAAATATTTTTAACTTGGAGTCGTCACTAATCATCTAAGGTAGGTTGATTATGAACCTAAATAAAATAGTAGGGTACTATTTTATTCCTACGAACTAGAGATAATGAGCCCGGGGACTTGATTACGCTAGATTACTTTAACGCTCTTTCAGTGCCTTTTTATTTCATGAAAAAAGTTGATCAGACAGGTTTGATTAAATATTAACCTAAGTCACTGACAAAGATTATCAAATGGGAGCTCAACAATTGAATTAAACACTCAGCACTCAAGACAGTTAGCAAGGAGCATACGCCAGACAATCTTCTCTCTTTTTGGTTTTCACTTTTTTTTAATGAAAAATAAACAAATGCAATGCATGAGATTATTGTAAATGCAATGGCCTAAATAAATGCAATCTATCCTAAGAATGCATTTGAATTTAATTAAAGTACATGCCCAACTCTATATGACATGCAATTAAAATTAAGTCAATCATAGCATGCATTCTACATGATGAATTAATTAATTAACTAACATGCAACCCTAAATGACGTGAAAAATGTGACATGTAATACACGATGACATGGCAAAGATGACTTTTTTTATTTTCAGATTTAATTATGGCCCTAAAATAAACTATGCCTAAACATGCATATTCTAACCTAGAATGAAATCTAATTTAATTTATTCCAAAAAAATTAATTAAACATGCAATCCTATCTAATATGATTTTATCCTAGAATGCGATTTGATTTAAACATGGCAATTCTAATCTATATGTAGCAATTATCTACATGCAATATTTTTTAGAGATTTCCAACATGCATTCAAATATTACAAAGATAGCAATCCGATCAGTTCAATTCAAATATTGAAAGTCAACCAATCAGATATGCAAATCAAATATGCAAATTGCTAAAGATAAGAAATTACCTGATTTGTGAATGAACTTTTCCAAATTCGAATGGATCTTGTGGATCGCGGATGATTCAACCTCGTAGTGGCGGAGGAGGAGGGGCTAGCATCTTCTTGGAGCTAGACCCGGTTGTGGCCATGCTGGCACCGGCAGCGGTCATGGGGGTGCTTGCCAGTGTCGGTCATGGAGGGATCTCGGGGGGGGGAAGCTAGGGTTTGTGCCAGCGAGCTTCAGTGATTCGTCATTCGAAGGCGATGGCGATTCACTATTGGGTCCCCTAGATGTTATCATGTTGGTCCCTTGTTTGTTTCTTTTTTTTTTTTTTCACCTACTGCTTTCTCCTTCTTTTTGTCTCCTTTTCCTTTCTTTCTTGGAGCACTGAAGAAAACCCCCACCTTCTTTTCCAAAAGTTCTCCCATGATAAACATGATTAGATGTGACCACACATCTAAAAATAGATTGCCAAGAAAATGGACCACCATCAAACTGCACCTTCTATTCAAAATCAACATCCTTTCTACTTTATTTCCCTTTTGACTTTTTTTTCAAACCTCCTGATTAGATTGGACTTGGACCTTTGCAGGAGACTTGTAGATGGTAAATCACCGAAGGATCATCAAATATGTGATGTGGTTTAGGCTTAGGGAGTAAAATCCAGCGAAGCCAATAGCTTTAGAGACTTGCATAACGGCTTCGTCATCGGGTGGCTTGCGATGTGGACTCGACGAGTGAGATTCGAGCAACCTTTCTTTCAATATTGCCGTGTATCAATATCTTTCCTTGACCGTGATCTTCACCGCTTGACTCCTAGCCATCAATGCATAATGCAATGTAAAGAAAAATAAAAATGCGATGCATGAGGAATATTTTTTGTGAGAATTAATTCTCAATTTTTGTGCAATGTATAAATGAAAATCAAAATTAAAATTTAGGTGTCAACAAAAGCATAGATTATGCATTTGTAAATTGATAATAAACTTCAGAAAAATGACATAAATGATAATCGAACTTTGGCCTGATGTGCAATATCATCTTTAAATTTTTAATTTGTTAGATGTGGTTTCTGAACTTTTAGTAAATATTCAATGTAGTCATTACGTTTGTTCAAACAACAAACCAAACGTTTTTTGACGATCAGGTGATTATATGTCGAGTTGGATCTTTAAAGATGATGATCAACACGTCCATATTATTATCCATCTACATAAGAACTTTTTTTTTTTAATTTAAAAACGGGCGTTAGCACAGCCATCATTATTTAACAGTTTGAGAGCCACATCACCAGTTTTCGGTCAACTTGAATAAAAGGAAAGACATCATAAACATTTGCACATAATTTAGGAACTAGATTAAGCATTTACTGATAGTCAATGGACCATATTGAATAACTTAAAGCTCACGAACCGCACTACAGACTAGACCAAAGTTTAAGACACTATTATGTCATTTGCCTCTAAACCAGAATATGAGGCAAAAAAAAAAAAAGGAGGGAGGGGAGTGTTTAGTTGGTGTGTCTTAAAGGCTTCATGTGACTCGCGAGTAGCATCATGAGCAAAACTCGAAATTTCCCCACGTATCAAAAGAAGACGCCAAAGGAAAAACATATTGGCTGAAATCTGAAATTGATCCACATTCAATATGACACATAAAAAACGTGCAC
>JAGVVM010022789.1:0-15573 GCA_019149425.1 Psidium friedrichsthalianum | reverse complement strand
CCGGGCTTCCCGAATTTAGCGTTAATGGCGTATGTAAATTAAGGAATTAACTTAACTAACCTTATTCGAGCCTCCAAGCTCTACCAAATCACCAACTTAGGTTCAATATTTAACATGCAAATATTTTTCAACTCGGAGTCGTCACTAATCATCTAAGGTAGGTTGATTAGGAACTTAAATAAAAAGTAGGGGTACTATTTTATTCCCGTGAACTAGAGATAATGAGCCCGGGGATTGATTACGCTAGATTACTTTAACGCTCTTTCCAGTGCCTTTTTATTTCATGAAAAAAGTTTGATCAGACAGGGTTTGATTAAATATTAACCTAAGTCACTGACAAAGATTATCAAATGGGAGCTCCACAATTGAATTAAACACTAGCACTCAAGACAGTTAGCAAGGAGCATACGCCAGACCAATCTTCTCATCTTTTATGGTTTCACCTTTTTTTAATGAAAAATAAACCAAAGCAATGCATGAGATTATTGTAAAATGCAATGGCCTAAATAAATGCAATCTATCCTAAGAATGCATTGAATCTAATTAAAGTACATGCCCAACTCTATATGAAATGCAATTAAAATTAAGTCAATCATCAAGCATGATTCTACATGATGAATTAATTAATTAACCTAACATCGCAACCTAAATGACGTGAAAAATGTGACATGTAATACACGATGACATGGCAAAGATGACTTTTTTTTATTTTACAGATTTAATTATGGCCCTAAAATAAACTATGCCTAAACATGCATATTCTAACCTAGAATTAAAATCTAATTTAATTTATTCCAAAAAAATTTAATTAAACATGCAATCCTATCTAATATGATTTTATTCTAGAATGCGATTTGATTTAAACATGGCAATTCTAATCTATATGTAGCAATTATCTACATGCAATTTTTTTTTAGAGATTTCCAACATGCATTCAAATATTACAAAGATAGCAATCCGATCAGTTTTCAATTCAAATATTGAAAGTCAACCAATCAGATATGCAAATCAATATGCAAATTGCTAAAGATAAGAAATTTACCTGATTTGTGAATGAACTTTTCCAAATTCGAATGGATCTTGTGGATCGCGGATGATTCAACCTCGTAGCGGCGGAGGAGGAGGGGCTGCATCTTTCTTGGAGCTGGACCCGGTTGTGGCCATGCTGGCACCGGCAGCGGTCATGGGGGTGCTACCAGTGTCGGTACATGGATGGGATTCTCGGGGGGGAAGCTAGGGTTTGTGCCAGCGAGCTTCAGTGATTCGTCATTCGAAGGCGATGGCGATTCACTATTGGGTCTCCCTAGATGTTATCATGTTGGTCCCCTTGTTTGTTTCTTTTTTTCTTCTTTTTCACCTACTGCTTTCTCCTTCTTTTTGTCTCCTTTTCCTTTCTTTCTTGGAGCACCGAAGAAAACCCCCACCTTCTTTTCCAAAGTTCTCCCCATGGTAACACATGATTTATGTGACCACACATCTGAAAAATAGATTGCCAAGAAAATGGACCACCATCAACTGCACCTTCTATTCAAAATCAACATCCTTTCTGCTTTATTCCCTTTTGACTTTTTTTTTCAAACTCTCTGATTAGATTGGACTTGGACCTTTGCAGGAGACTTGTAGATGGTAAATCACCGAAGGGATCATCAAATATGTGATGTGGTTTAGGCTTAGGGAGTAAAATCCAGTGAAGCCAATAGCTTTAGAGACTTGCACAACGGCTTCGTCATCGGGTGGCTTGCGATGTGGACTCGACGAGTGAGATTCGGGCAACCTTTCTTTCAATATTGCCGTGTATCAATGTCTTTCCTTGACCGTGATCTTCACCGCTTGACTCCTAGCCATCAATGCATAATGCAATGTAAAGAAAATAAAAATGTGATGCATGAGGAAATATTTTTTGTAAGAATTAATTCTCAATTTTTGTGCAATGTATAAATCAAAATCAAAATCAAAATTTCACGTGTCAACAAAAGCGTAGATTATGCATTTGTAAATTGATAATGAACTTCAGAAAAAATGACATAAATGATAATCGAACTTGCCTGATGTGCATGTCGTCTTTAAATTTTTAATTTGTTAGATGTGGTTTTTGGAACTTTTAGTAAATATTCAATGTAGTCATTACGTTTGTTCAAACAACAAATCAAACGTTTTTTGACGACTCAGGTGATTATATGTCGAGTTGGATCTTTAAAGATGATGATCAACACGTCCATATTATTATCCATCTACATAGAAACTTTTTTTTAATTAAAAACGGGCGTTAGCATAGCCATCATTATTGTAACAGTTTGAGAGCCACATCACCCAGTTTCGGTCAACTTGATAAAAGGAAGACACATCATAAAATTTGCACATAATTAGGAACCTAGATTAAGCATTCACTGCTAGTCAAGGACCCTATGAATAACTTAAAAGCTCACGAACCGCACTACAGGAGACCAAAGTTAAGACACTATTTATGTCATTTGCCTCTAAACCAGAATATGAGGCAACAAAAAAAAAAAGGAGGGAGGGGAGTGTTTAGTTGGTGTGTCTTAAAGGCTTGATCGACTCGCGAGTACATTATGGGCAAAACTCGAAATTTCCCCCACGTATCAAAAGAAGACGCAAAGGAAAAACATATGGCTGAAATCTTGAAAATTGATCCACATTCAAAACATGACACATAAAAACGTGCACGCATCACATATCAAAAGCATATAGCTAGCACCTAAAAATTAGAAAAAGAGATAAAGTCATGTATAATCCCTAAACATTTGCTCGATGTTCCGTGGCATCTCCGACTTTTTTTTCAATTCAAATTTAATCTCCAAAATTCCCTAGCGGGCTAAGTTTGCGTGATCTTTTCATTAAGCGCAATGCCGGCCCGTGTACCTTTTTTTTTCGGGGGAGGGGGGTTGGGGGTTGATGTAGACTGCCACGGGTTGGTAAGTAGAGGGCCCACCACAAAAAAAAAAGAGCAGCTTCGTAGGCTTTCGATGGGAACCAAACTTAAACCTGATATACACGAAACGAACATCAGTTTTTTTTTTTTTTTCCTTTTGCCAAAGTAATGTTCATTAATTACCGACCTAGCCCGCCGCCTCCATACAAGGTCAAAGTCGCCGTCTCCTAAGTTAACGTATGGAGTTCGCGTTTAAATGGGCGTGCCTTTTTTCTGATCCGATTAAGGAAGTCAATTTCGTAGCCGTTCAACTTTGGTATGCCTTTCAATTATCAAATCGCGGTTGACCAAATTTTGGGCGACAAGATCCTTTCTCGAGTGAGCCGAACAGTGTTGACTTTTTGGTAGCTCTTTTAGTTTTTTTTTTTTTTTTTTGTTGGTTGGTTAAGGACCCATTTTTTTTTTCCCCCGCTTTTGTACCATTGGTTGCAACTTTGACCCTCGGAGCTTTGCGGTGGTGGAAAGAGAGGATTGGGATTTTTGGAGAGAGCATAATCGATATTCCAATTGATTGCATCGATCATATTCTCTTTCTCGTCCTTTTTTCCGATAGTTAAGAAAGCTTGTTGTTGCGCGGATAGAGCCATCCGGGCGAATGGGGGCAGTTTCGAGGATTCGCAATGTAAATTGATGTCCAAACCGAATCTCCATGTTCATTTGATTCGAATGTCCGTCTTGTATTAACCAGCATACATTAGTGATTTGCGGGGAAGTACCAAACAAAGCCATATAGTATTTTGTATGTGTCACTTGTCATAAATTTAAATTGATCCAATTAATATAAACCTTCACCGCATTGTCAATTGAGTTCATCTGGTCCAATTTAGACTGGAAATTGCGGATGGGGACGCACGGTGTCCTACGTGGTACGGTTCGGTACCGACTGTGTGGACATTTTTTTTTTATAATTTTTCTAAATAGAAAAACGCTTCTCTAACAGTAATGTCAAAGTTAGTATAATCTCACTGTAAATTCACATTACCATCATCGCGTATTTTACATAAAATACTCATTGATGATGAGATTGTGTGGTCTATAAATAAATTAATAGCATGCCCATATTGTCGAGCTCACGCGTTTACTTTTAATAATCTTTTTGAATTTCTTTCTTTTCTTCTTTCCATTTCTTTTCGCTAGTGACAAATTGTTAGCTACTGGCCCACAGGCAGGGCTAGCAAGGGCTAACACTGGTGAGGGCTTCCCTGCCAAAATCTAGCGAGGTCGACCTTTGCCCAGGCCATTGCAAGGCTCGTTGGTTATTGCCAGGGCAAGGGTGACCCTCTCCGACATAGCCTGTGGCCCTAGTTGGGACCGGTCACTGGGAAAAAAGAAAGAAAAAGAAATAGAAAACAAAAATATATAGAAAAAAAATGTCCATGGAGTTGATCGTGCCACGAGGACTTCTGCAGGTTGAATTGACAAAATATGAAAATATTTAGGACTAAATTTATATAATTGAAAGGCATATATGACTGAGAATTGACACCATTGCAATAAATTTAAAACTATTTTGTTAATTTTTCTCTGGTCTTGCTGGCTATTCGATTTCGCGAGGCGTCGTTCCGCAAATTTCCTCCTTCAAAACTGTACATGCATCGGTTGTGGGTTTGATGATCAAGTTTTGTTTGTTCTTCTTCTTATTTTTGATATCTTTGGACCGATATGGTATTATGACCTCAAATTCGCATTGAGCCTGTCGTTCCCAAAAGACAGGAAAATGTGTGGGGAAAAGACTAGAAATTTCGACAAATGCAACAACACAAACAAAAAAAATTGGCATATAAAAAAATTTCTTACAACCCATAGGTTAAGCTAGTACGTTATTTGATACTCATATTTCATATATTTCTCCAATAGGAAAAAATACACCTTATCAAATTTTCTCTGATTGTTGTTTCTTTATTATTATCTTTTGTTGGTTTTTATGCCTCTGAAAAGAAAATAAAAAAATGGTCGGAATTATGCCTCTGAATTGATAGTGAGAAAGGACTAAGGAGTCCGTTTTTTCCACGCCAAAGCACATCAAATGATGCCTTTTCAATTTGGGGTTCTTTCGACATCTTATCTAACTACGAGCTTCTCTTGTCAGCTCAACTTGCATTTACGAGATCCTTTCTGGTGGTTAGCTACCAACTAATTTAAGACATATATATATATGTATATGTATGTGTGTGTCATTGAAATTTGTCAATGGACATAGGGTGATGCGTTTCCTCGCCGCTCATCATGTCGATCGTCTCAACCAAAGTTTACCCCGTGTCAAATATGAGCGCACATCAAGCGAAGAAGTTAGAAATAAATAAGAAATTGTGAGCAAACCTTCAATTGTCGGAAACGCTTACATGAGGCCTGATTCAGCATATAATAGTACCGTCGAAAATCATAAACGATATACCTTTGTTACATTTACCCCATTAGTGTCCATCAAATTCGTTCATGGAGATATTCGCCAAACATTGAGATAAATTGGGGCCCACCAATCTACCATCGAGTTGATATCATTTATTGAAAGCGCGCAATAGAAGCTCAAAGCCCCGTCAATATATCTGATTAGGCCCATCTTTACTTAAAAAGCTTAAACAAAGTGTTATATGGACGGACCCAACAAAGATGCCCATCCGAAGGTCTTTCAGTTAAGTGTTACTTGCGAGACTCTTTGGTCCACGTGTTTCTTCTTATTAATAATAAAAAGAAAATTGTTAATGCAAATTTCTCCATGTGCGCTCCCAAACTCGATGAAATGAGCAACGCATGCACAACTAACGAGGCCAAGAGCAATATAATAAAAGGAAAAACACACTCGAGTAGACTTTGTCTGACTTTAGAGCAGACGGAGGACTTCCCACGTGGGAACAAAAGCTCGTTTCCCGCTCACCAAACCCCACCGGGGCAAGGGGGGAAGGCTTTGACTCCACCGCATCGCGGGCTGCATTTATGTTGACCGATCCCGTCCCTTGGACACGGACGGCTGAGATCCGCCAAACCGGACGGGGGGACCAATTGAGTGAGGCCCAATTAATGATGCAGTCAAATTTGGTTGTCCGGACGAAGGGACAATAATGTGATTGGCGAACCAACACCTCCGGCTATCTAAAGCCATTTGCCATGGGATGAGATATTTCCTTTTCCCAATTCTTGCGTCCACAATCAATTTCACGAGTAACGAGGTCATTCCGTTTTCGAGCCCCCGTTTGATGACGTCCGGTGCGGACTTTGGCTACGTACTCATAGACACGCTTGAGGAGCCGATCCAGGCGACGCCGTGCGGGAGGCACCGGTGAGGCGGGCACAAAAAACGGCCGGTATCATCAGGCGGGCTTTCCCAAGTTGGATTCTGACAACACGTGTCTTTTCCGAGGTTCTTTCCAGCTGCATTTCACAAGTAAAACCATGTGCTGTGATCTTACGATCCTTAAATGAGCCGATCGCTTGATGATGTCACGCGTTAAAATGAAAAGAAAATTTGATTGGATCGCGATCTCTACATAGATCTTAAGTCATCGTCATTACAACAATTTCGACGGTGAGTAATGATGCGCCATGGCACCAAGTTTCCTCGTGTCGCTTTGGACGCAAAATTGTAGTTGGCAAAATGCTTGCATAGACTCATACGGACTGCGATTCACCCGATTGAGTTTTCCCATGAATGTGCCGAGCCGCGCGCTAATTATATCCAAAAACTCACTTCATTGACAAAGAGTGCATCTCTGGCCCTCGGGTTCGTAATCAGAGGGCAATGGGTTTTTTTTTTTGTTTAAATGAAAGTTCAAAATCAAAAGCAACGACCAAAGAGTAATAAAAAAAAAAATGCTCGTCCACGTCGGCAGATCGCGCAGGTGGGGCCCGTGGACAAAGAGCTTTGGCTTCGCTGTCCGAGCAACTGTGGATTCCATAATTTTCTCGTGAGCCGCCCGTCGATGTGATCAGGCAGATTCTTGTCCCTGGCTTTTACTCCTCCTCTTATTTCCGATGCTGCTCTTAAATTTGCGGGAGTTCAGATTAGCCATGTCCTCAAACCAAAAGACATATTAATTCGATTGAAGACGGTCCAATGAAATCCTAAATACCTTTCAAAGACAACCATAAAGTCCCAAAAAAAATTTCAAGAACGGTTAATAATCACGAAAAATTTTAAGTTAGTGCACCTATAACAAACTTACTCAAATTAATTTTTTTTTACCGCAAAAAATTTCGAACTGATACTCCTGTAACAAATTTATATTGACGCAATCGGAAGCCTGCGACTCGATAAGAAACTCGAATAAGAAGCGCTGAGATAATGAATTTGTAGTTTGACATGTCCTCAGATATTTGGGTAATTCAATTCAATATTCTCGCAATCATCAAGTAAAAATCACAGTAACTCGTCCAAGCATGTTAAAGTCAATGAATTTTTTGCACATCAATAATTTTTGTAGAACTTTTATATTGCAATTTATGCTCCGTTTGGTTCGCAAAAAGTGAATGATTTGAAAATAATTTTTCTAAAAATAATACCTTGCATCACGTGTATCGTCCAAAATAATGTCAATATAAAAAAATATTCCATCACCAAACAACAATTTACGTTTAAACATTTGTGTGAATAATGAATGTTGTTTGTTATAAGTGATATACGCATCGTTTTTAGAAATATATTTTGAATAATTATATTCATAAACTAAACGGAACCATCTCAGAAAGGTAATATTGATGTGATGTTGATATTGAAATAAATCGTGTATTTCGCAAAAAAAATGCTTTAAAAATAATTTTCAAAAAATGATGGTCCATTACTTACAAAGACGAACGATATAATGTTTCAAAGATAAACATAATATTTTCGATAATAAGTAATACAAACATTATTCAGAGTTGGTTTGCGTTCAGTCCTTTCAAGAGGTCCGTTCAAAAAACTTAACGGAGGAAAGTCGATAAGCTGGCCCGGACACCTCGGTTAATCAAAAAAAAAAAAAAAAACAATTATTAATTATTCAATATCTCCCGAAACGAACTTTGTCCAGATTTTTCAATCTTTTCTCGGATCAATACCATCACATGCCTCTGCACACTGCGCGGATCCCTGATGGTATTCCCGTAATTGGTGGAAAAGTGAGGGGGTAAAGAGAGGAAATGATTCGCCGAACACCTGGCACTCGGTGCACGAGTCAAGCAGTCGCATTTTAGAGAGAGAGAGAGGGAGAGCGCTTGTCCCGTTCGCCTTGCCGGGGTGCGTCTGACATCTCTCTATATATATGCCGTCCCTCAGCTCCTACATGTGAGCATAACCCCACCATTTATCTGCCTCTCTCTTCTCCCCGGAAGAAGAGCTCGCGCTCCAAAGAGCTATCGTCATCATCCGTCGTTGCACTCGTTCTTCGTCTCGATCAAGAGCAGAGATGGCAAAGAACGTTGGAATCCTCGCCAATGGACATCTACTTCCCCCCTACCTGCGTCCAACAGGTCTCTCTCTCTCTCTCTCTCTCTCTCTCTCTCTCTCTCTGTGCACGAGTGTGCGCGATGGAGTTGTGGTTTTGTCGTCTTTGTGTTGCGGTTCGGATTTCGTCCGCGTCGGAATGAGGAGGCGGCCAAGGATTTTGAGAGTCTGAGCTCGAAAGAATTGAATAGGTTGAAGTCTAGGTTGTCTCTGGCGAAAGATTCTCTGTTTTGGAAGTTTATGAGCGCAAAAATGGAAGGATGCTTGACTGATCAATAATATCTCCTTTTATCGCTCTTTTTTCTCCGGGAGGTTTGTGTGTGTGGATTTTTCTTTTTTCTTCTTTTGGCGGATTTGATGGTTATGTTCGGTTCGTAACGCAAGATGCGTGCTATGGTTGCGACTGTCTGCACTTGAATCCGTGTTTATTCGCGGTGATAATGACTTCATTGGTCTTTGGAGTGCTAGCTCAAGGACCTACCGAGCCCTATGTCACCGATAGATGATTTTCAGTTTGCTATTGTGTGGATCATTTCGGCTCTGGATCTGCGTAAAAGTGAGGTTGTGCATGTACATAGATTAGGCTCTGGCTCGTGTTTCACCTTCTGTTGTTTATCTGTGCAAAGCGTCTGAATTGTTTGTCAAATTATATAAGTTAACTGCGGGCGCGATTATGGTGAAATGACAAAAAAATCAACGGATGCTTGTGATATAGTGCTTTTATGAAGAAGCTGACAGATCTTAAACTAGTTCTGTTCTAAGAAAATTCGTTTTGGATTTACTTCTACACTATTTCTGTGATAAAGTGGATGTAGTATTTACTAGCTTGATCTTGGACTTGTCGTTTGAAATCGAGGTGAAAAGGCAAGGAAGCAAACTCAATTTTCAGCACTATGGAGACTGTGTACTGCAAAAGTGATCCTCATTACAGCTTTTTATAACTTACCATTAATATAAAAAAAGAAGATGGTGTTTCACCAGCTATGTATTTTGTGGCTGTTGCTGCTTTGTTTATGTATCTTTTAATTCTTAGTCATTGGCACTGTGGTTCCCTAGTACAAAGTTAATACAACAGAATCTCAAATCATGCGTCTCATTTATTGCATATATAGGAAGCAATGGAGCACATGATGGTGCAAGCAAGAAAATATACTATTGACTTGGAAAGACTGTATGGGATTTTGTACCGAAGTGGAAGATGTCATCTCATGAGGTTAAATTTCTATAATCCGTTCATTAATTTGTCATTCTTTGGTTCCCTATGTACGCCTTCTATTATAAGGATATTGGTCTTTGAAGTATCCTTGCTTTCTATACCGCTTTTAAGCTCCCCTTGTACATGATGTTTTGTTTTTATGTGATTGTCAAAAGGGTGCAATTAGGCCTCTGAAATATGATATTCGTGTCGTAAGGCCATTATCAGCTATTAGAAGGTCTATTCTATAGTGGTTTCTCCTTTATATTTATTGGATTTTTTTCTAACTAAATCTTGTACTTCCAGTTTGACAGTTGTTTCATCCCTCCTTGAGAAGTATGGATTGATGCAAAACGAATTGGTCGTCTGGAAGTAGGCAGTGAGACTGTCATTGACAAAAGCAATCCATCAAGACTTTCCTCATGCAAATTTTTGAGGTACATTTCGATGTTTATCGTTAGGTCCCTAATTATATGTTTAGGCGGCATTGAAAGTAAAATAGTAAAGAAATCTGATTAATATAACATCATATTGCTCTTATTTTTTAGAAAACTGTTTTTTATCACTCTTCTGCTCTTGCATTTGAGTTGCTCAATAAGTCGCATTTTTATGCCTGAAGATGCTCATGTTTAGTGATTGCTGATATATAAGCAGGCTTGCGGTTAATACCGACATTGAAAAGGTGTCGATTCAACAAATGCTTGCTATGGAGGGACAGCAGCTTTATTCAACTGTGTGAACTGGGTGGAGAGTGCTTCATGGGATGGTCGCTATGGTCTTTTTGTAAGCACAGACAGTGCGGTATGCTAATTCTTTTCCTAACGTCTTCCAATATTTTTATATTTTCTGTTGCGCCTGCCTAAACTGGAGAATGAATTTTTTCAACAATAATGGATATCCTTCTTGAATAGAGTGCTACCACTTGGGAAAGAATAGATTTTTCAGTGTAAATCCTGTTTTTATTCTCTCGTTTTTTAGCTGTTACTTCTCTTTTCAGTTTATGCGGAAGGACCAGCACGCCCTACTGGAGGAGCAGCTGCTATTGCTATGCCATTGGGCCTGATGCCTCTTGTTTTTGAAAGCAAATTCCGTGGGAGTCATATGTCTCATGCCTATGACTTTTACAAGCCCAATCTTGCCAGTGAATATCCCGTAGTCTTCCTAAATGCCCTTTTGTGATGTTTGAAACTTTTCTAATTCTAGAGTTCCTAGACATTGATGTCCAGTTCCCTAATTTCAGTGCACTTGGTAGATTGAGCATTGTAGACATAGTTTCAGAACATAGCATGGAAAGGGAGCTCCCACTTGTCATGTTTCCTAAATTATGTACCCTTCTTCCACTTTTACAACTGGATGCCTTTTGATTGGAACATCTGACTACTTCACTACCATAGGTTCCTAAGTAACATCGCATACATCTGTTAAAGAAGATAGTGAACACTCTTGGGAAAGCTAATGTGCTTTGTTCTGCTGAGCTCAATACGCATGCCACTTTCTGAAAGTCTGTAATATAAGAGTTTTCAACTGATTATAACTCTTATTCTTTGGGATACCGCAGTTTATATGTACACTGAAAAATTCTACTTTCGTCCTATGCTTTCACATTTGTTTCTAATCAAGTCCCTATTTCTTCTTATTTCTCTGATCTAGTCTTTCTTCTTGCACAACTTATCTAATCAAGTCCTTCCAGAACCAAATCCGGCAAATCAACTGACAGCTGTTGGATGGTGTTGTAGTGCGACACTGTAATATTTTCAAGATCCAGACCCAAGTGCATATGAAAAAGAGAAGATTACGAATGGAAAAGAAGGATTTTCTCATTTTTTTTTGTTTTCGACTGTGGCGGTATAACCTCAGCCTAGTGTTGAAAGTCACCCCTTGAGTCGCCACATCAGTTGAATTTGACCGGATATAGTGTTGGAGGGACTTAATTAGATAATTTGTGCAAGTAGAAAGACTTGTTTAGGAAAATTAAAGTTACATAGACTTGGTTAGAGAAAACATGAAAGTACAAGGACGCAAAGTATAGTTTTCCTAAATAGCAATGTTTGCACATATCCGTATGTACCAAGAAATTTAAGGCTTTTTACTCTCAAATTATTGGAGGATTTCATGGAAAGTGACTGACGTTTGCTTGCCTTCATTGCTGAAATCCCTTTGCAGGTTGTTGATGGGAAGCTATCACAAACATTTATTGATGGCTCTTGACTCCTGCTACAAGCATTTCTGTCACAGTGAGTTGAAATTCGTAAATATGAGCGTACGACCATCTTAATCTTCTACGGAATTCAAGTTATTGCTTTCCTTTTCCTTATCTTGCTGTTTGCTTTCACGATACGAGAAATTTGAGGGGAAACAATTTTCTCTATCTGATGCTGACTACATTGTGTTTCACTCCCCATACAACAAGGTTCTTTTACTATTTTGACCTGACGCAGATAATGATTTATCTTTTCTTGCTTCTACTAACACTGTTTACCTTCAATATCGCAGCTTGTGCAGAAAAGCTTTGCCCCGCTTAATGTTCAACGACTTCTTGAGAAATGCCAGGTTTTATTCCTCATTTGCTGTACTCCTTCTGAAGTTCAGTGGAATGACACTGTTGGACAGCTGTGATTGATTATGCTCTTATTTGGCAGCTCTGTGGATGAGGCCGCAAAGGAAAAGTTGGCACCATTTTCAAGCTTATCTGGCGATGAAAGCTACCAAAGCGAGATCTAGAGAAGGTATATTTGGAAACTATCCTGTTATTTGAAGCTAGTGTGTAGAATTTGTTGATAGATGACAACTTTAGATGCCATTAATATGCAGGCATCCCAACAAGTTGCCAAGCCCCTGTACGATGCATGGTGCAAACCGTCCACTTTGATACCAAAACAAGTTGGAAACATGTACACTGCATCTCTGTATGCAGCTTTTTGCTTCTCTGATTCACAATAAGCACAGCTCACTGGTAATTTTCGGTCATATTTCTGTTCTTAATCTCATGATATATGGGTCATGTGACTGTTCAAAAAATGAAAGAATTTCGATAGGGTGGCAACCGGGTGATATTGTTCTCCTATGGAAGTGGTTTGACCGCCACGATGTTCTCCTTGAAAATTAATGATGGGCAGACATCCATTCAGCTTATCAAATATTGCTGCAATAATGAATGTTGACAAGAAGCTGAAGTCAAGCCATGAGGTATTTTCAGTATTCTCTCCTACTTCCTTCTGTATGCATTCAGTGTCGTCATGCCTTCCAGGTACCAATTGTACTCCTTCAGCTGCCATCCTTTACTTCATCGAATAGCATTTGCATCATTATGTCAGCATGAGCATCAGCTCTACTAGCTGCTACATGTTACACTGAAGAACATCTCTTCTCATGAGTTTGAATGTTCACATGATTTGCCTATTTGCCATTGACACCATCACACATATTTCTCCCTAAGTAGAGATTGCTTTTAACTTTCTACTTGCAATCATAAACCGGTATCTTCTTCTTGCATTACCAGCTGAATCGGGCGCATGCACCGAGTATAGATGCAGTAGAATCTTTTTTTTCGAAAACGCTTTAAGCCGTTTTCTAAGGAAATTTGCTTCATATGTGTCCGTTGACGAACACATTTGAACACAAGCATTGCATTTCATGCAGTTCCCCAACCAAGAAATTTGTCGTAAACGATGAGCTTATGGAGCACAGATATGGCGCTAAGGACTTTGTGGACAAGCAAGGACTGTAGCCTATTGGCCCCAGGAACATACTACCTCCCGAAGTGGACTCCATGTACCGGAGGTTTCTATGCCAAGAAGGCCAAGGCTGCCACTGCGGAATGGTGCAGTTGCCCATGGTCACTGAAGCGAACAGCGGTACAGATCATGCCCTCTCAGGTGAAGTTGGATGCTGTTGGAAACGGACACTAAGAAGAATTACTGTTCGTTCATAGTTTGTACTAGACACCAATAGTTTGATCAGATCTCAAGTCTCCCCTTTCTTATGTATGATTAGCTTCGTTTAATAAAAATGCTAATGGAAGTCCCTGCTCTTTCTGATACGCTTGTTGTTACGGATGGCCCATTTTGCTCGTTCAAGAGTGTAAATGTCACGATGAGCCCACCGATCAGAATTCCAAACATGATCGATGCTTCCATCAGGGTTCACAACGATCTGCTTTGTAAAAAGATTGGGGCGAGAGCCGAAAAAGAATTACGATCTTACTGGCCGTGTGCATATTTTGGACGCCGGTCTGACCAGGCCCCTCTTTAGCTACCCAGTCGGGTTGGAGTTGTGCTGATGGGCTATTGCCCTGTAATCACTGCACACTGGGCAGGAAGAAGAGGCCTATCGATTTCAGTATGGACCGAGCCAGATTTATTCGCATAAAGACTTGCCCGGTCGGCAGAGTGCGGTCCAGTTTAACTAGCTCTGAAAAATCCCAATCCCAAAGCAAAAAGTGTCGTCGCGCAATATAAATCCTTTTCATGCTTTCAGTTAGAGTATGACAGGACTTTTCAGGATCGACCACAAGAAGCGTACAACGGTAGTTTGATGATGTTTTTGCAAGCTCGAGTCGTTTCCTTCCTGATGAGTATGCTCCAGTCCGTCTGCATTAACAAGTGCAGACACTTGTACGAGCTGGCCGATGCTATCGCTACATTGGGGGCAGTAAATCCTGCGTTACGTGAGACCCGGTCACGCCACAAACACGGCGAGTGTCAGCTCGACCGGAGTACCCATCAAAAAAGGCTGTTTCGACCGCTGGACTCCCCTTCCAACACTGCTCGCGCATGGTCCATCACCTAAAAAGTCGCAAACCTCAAACAGCAAAACCACGGTTAATGACATGATGGAAATAAGGTTCCCAAGAGTCCGCTGCAGTGGTTGGTTAGATGACTGGAACCCCGTCCTCGTGGGTCCAAGTGAGGAAAGCCTCACTCTCTCTCACCCTCCTTAGAAACCCAAAATCCCATTAGGTCACAGGACGCGCGCGTTCACGCATCCGATTTGCAATCTCGCTATCTTGCAGCCTCTAAATCAGAGCCACCACAAGTTTATACTCTCGTATCTAAATCCAATTCTAAGGTTCGAAACCACCAATTCGACCCAACGAACTCAAATGGTATGACAAAGAAGGAGTCAAGTGCGAGACGGCTCCATCCAAATTACACATTCGGTGTCTCGACACACACCAACCCCCACACCCCCCCGAAAGATAATGAAAAAAACTCACTCCGGAAAATGGTGACGGTCCTAATTTTTATTTTTATTTTCCACTTCATTATTTTATTTTCGCTGGTCTTCCGGATGGTGCCGTACTCACAAATGTGGGGTGGGCTCACCAATTGAAACCCACTTTACTGGGACCCACAAAAAATATATATATTAATCTCTTCTTCCTTTTTTCTGTTTTTCCTTTTTTCCGGATCTCTACCCCCCCACCCCCACTCTAATCTCCTCCTATTGTGGGAGACTTGGAGACCACCTGCCCCTCGTCCCCCTCGGTGGTCCACTTGCGATCGTGGAACCCGTTGATTGGGTCTCCCCCTACCCCTCACATAGGGAGGAAAAATAAGGTAGGGCCCCATCTACGTGTCATCACCCCCAGGCCCACATCACAAGCCTCCTTATCCGATCCCCTACCGTCCGTTCCCCACGAGATCATCGTCACCCGAGGGAACTTGCTCACGACTCGGCCTTATTTTTAGCAATGGCGTGGGCGTTCTGCGTGTGGAATGGAGACGATGAGTCAACAAGGAAAAAAAAAAACAAAACTCGTGGTTGGGGAGCTCATCCTCAGTCGTCATAAGTTTTGTCCTCTTAGCTTTATAGGACTCGTTTGCTCCTGGTGTCCTCTTCACGCAATTCCGCATCCGCTGCCAGCTCTTCTAATGTGGAGGAGGGGGGGGGTGTCGGGGGGGTGGTGGTTCGTCCGAGCGGCCCGTCTGGAGTCTTGTAGTGTCTGTGCTTCTTTCTCTGGTGTTTTCGTGCGCTTCGTTCCTGCATGATCGCTTTTGATAGTCCGTGCCC
>JAGVVM010022786.1:0-10837 GCA_019149425.1 Psidium friedrichsthalianum | reverse complement strand
GGGAAAACACCAACTAGGTTCAAGGGTGGTCTTTTTAAAAATTGGGTCAAATTGACCAGAAGGGTAAAATGGTAATTTTTCATGACTCTAGAGGTCAAAAATGTGAAAATAAGTCAAACTAACTGAAAATGGTTTTTTCCTTAATTTTCATGATTTTTAAGAATTTTTCTAAATTCTTTTTGAATTTTCCTGATTTTTTTTTGAATTTTCTAGGATTTTTATGATTTTCTAAGGACTTTTCTATTTTGGGACATTTTTTGAGAACTTTTTTCTTTTTATTTTTATTCTTTTAGGATTTTTCCTATTTTTTTTAGCTATCTCTACATTTTTTAGAATTTTCCAGAATTTCTATGATTTTATTTTTTTTGTTTTTCCTATTTTTACTATTTTCTGCAATTCCTGGATTTTCCTTATTTTTTTAATGATTTTTGTGATTTTTTTATTATTTTTTTGGAATTTGACATTTTTTATATTTTCTGAAATTTTTTATTTTTATTTTCGTTATTTTTTTTGGAACCCCTTTTATGATTTTTATTATTTTTTTGAAATTTTTTATTTTCTATTATACATTTTTGTTTTATTTTATTTTTTTCGTTTTATTTAATTTTTTTTTATTTAATTCTCCAGACAGGGTCGGGTGACTCGGCCCACTTGATTCGAAAGCCCGTACCTAAAACCCTAAACCAAAACAACGCAGTTTTAATTTTTATTAATTTTCCATTTTTTAATTTTTGTCTGATTTTCTTTATTTTTTTATTAATTTTTATTAATTTTATTATTTATTATTTATTACACGGGTCGGGCTGGATAGACCTGGCCCACTAACCTAAGCTCGGCCCAAGGCCCAAGCAAACTACTCAATGGCAAAAAACGACATAGTTTCAGGAATTTAATTAATTTTTTTGAAATTTTGAATTTTCAGATCCCTTTTATTTTTTATTTTCCTGCCTACTTCTAATCCCATGGTCTAGGACTCGCCACGTGGCTAGCCCACAAGCATCTAACGTAGCTGAGACCGACGGACCGGATCGGACGATGCATATAATCTATGACCGTCCGATTGAAATCGTTTTTTCATTTTTGAATTGATTTTTATTTGCCATATACACCTCTTTATAAAAGAAAGATTTCTAAAATTATAGGATTTTGACACATGGCAAGGTTTCCATCATCCGATCCATTTCGTCCTTTTAATTAGAAATCATTTTGTTAACTCTCTTGGAATGACGTGGACGCCACGTGGCTAGTCCACGTCATCATTTACTCAGTCAACGAAGGTTGACCGAGTCAACAACTGCCGGAGAAGACGACCGGAAGAGGTCGTAACTCTAGCGAGTCGATCGGAACTTCACCGGAGCACTAAACGAGCTCGAAAATGACCATATCCTTTCGCATTTCTAATCTAGACCAAATCCTAAACATCCTAAGAATCATATACCTCGATTTTTTGCCCTAAATCATCATGAAATGGGTCGGAACAGTACCGGCCAAACTCAAATTTCAGGCGAACCAGAACCCTTCATTTTCCATGTCCAAACGCCTAACTAACCAGCTAGCAAGCATTGAGAAAGCGTTAGGAGACTTACCTGGGTGTTGTTCGAGCTCGACGATGTTTACTTTGAGCCTTGGAGCTCATGGTTTGTTCGAGGTTTCAAAAGGCAGACTCAAGTTATCATGCAATGCAATCGCAGAAGAAGGACAAGCAGGGGCTCAGCGGTGCACGAAGAGTGATTCAGAGCAAGAATTATGCAAAACGGGTGTTTAAAATAGAATCCGCCATGGAAATTCGAGCTTGAAGACGTTAATGGCAATTACCTCTCCTGGTGATGAAACAGCGAACGCCAGAGCTTAGAATGCTCGTGGAGACTTCACTAAACTCGAACGGTTGATCCTACAACTTGGTTTTGCGCGATGGGCCTTGATGGAGCTCCTGAAGTTCCTCGGACAAAAACTCCAAAAAAAATCCCCCAGAGCTCTCCAATCTCCCTCTTTTATCCTCTCTCTATTCTGTTCCTCTGATGCGATTCCTCCCATTTATTGTGTGCGTAACTGAGCCAGAAAATCCCGCCCCCAACTGACCTTGAATCACCTTGATCTTCCCAGGATCTCCCGGTTAGGATCTCCCCTGTTTTGTTTAGCTTCTTTCGCACGAGGGAGAAGAACCAAATTTGGTTCTGTGAGTTCAATGGATTGACCGAGTCATCGGGTCGGATCCGACCCAACCCGACTGACCCGGTTGATCAAATTCACTCAAATTACCCCTTAAACAGTCAAAATTAAGCGAATCATACCCCAAAATTGAATCTTATGGCATCGAATCTATTAGAAAATGAATTTTCACGCCAATTTCCCTAAGGATTGGTATAAAAAAAACCCAATTTCTAAATTCGACCCGAGTATCCATTTGGCAAAATCCAAACTCTTAACGTCCTTTTTTGCAAAAAGAAATCACCACCAATGATTCAGAAGGTCAAAATCTAGAGAGTGACGTGCTCCGATTTTCAATTTAGTCCCTAGAAAATTTTTAATCACATTTTAAGTGTTTTTTGGGACTAATTTGAAAAATCAAAAATTACATCTGGTCCTTTTAATAAAATTGGACAATTCTATGGGCTTTTAGACAGGATTTTAATTTTGAAAAATAGATTAGGATGACAACGACTCTAAAAATGCAAAATTGGAAAATTACGGAGCTAAAATGGAATTTCTAGAATTTTTTAAATAATTTGAAAATGAAATTGTCGCGAACTAAAAATCGATTAAGACCTTAAGTTAATGGATTATCAGGCTAGTTAAGTGATTAACCTAATACAGGCTCTCCCAAGCCTTACCAATTCGCAACTTTGATTTGTTCAAACAATTTAGAATTCCGGAGTCGCTATTAACATTTTTTGGTAGGTTGGTTAGATGCCTAAATAAAATAGCGGGAGGAACTATTTTATTTCCTACGAACCAAAGATTAAGTGTTCGGGGACTTGATTACGCTAGTTAACTGAAACTAATGCCCTTTCGGTACCTTGATTCCATGAAAGACCTATGCTTGGCAACTCGACATTGATAATTTCCTTTTTTCTTAATTTTTTTTAATTTTTTTAATTTTTTTAATTTTTAATTTTTAATTTTTAGATTAAAAAAAAAAACTTAGATGAAGGCCTTTATTGTTTTCACTTTTGGAAGGGATGCAATGCGTGACACATAAAGACTAACCTATATGCCAGATTCATATGGGTAAATTAAACGTGCAAGATGACATCAAATTGATGCAATACTCAAAATATCATGCGGATGGTCAAGTCCTTAAAATGAACATGCAAAAACTACATAATTCGTAAAAATTTTAACTAGCCTAGATAATATGAGATTTTTTTTTATATATTTTAAAGCATGCAATTTAGATTATCCTAACGTGAGTACCTAAGCATGACACGTAAAATGACATGCAGATATAAAAAAATGGATGACAGGCTCAGTGATGCTCAAATAAACATGAATGGCATGAAAGGGAATGCAAAAAATATGATATGTCATTTTTTTTTAAAAATACGGAATGCATGACATGATACACATGATTTTTTTTGTATATATTTTTTTGTATTATTATTATTATTTTTACTTTTAGCCATGTGAGGACATTTTTTTTACTTCAATTTTTTTTATTTGACTCCCATTTCCAAATTAAACTCGCTTCCTTAAAGATTTAATTAGGTATAAGTTCTAAGAAAAACTACCTCCTCCTAATTTTTAAAAAAAAATTAAAACAAATCCTAGGAAAATGTCACAATCATACAAAATATCAATTGAGTGAATCTGAAATAACAGACCCAAGCAAATCAATCGTCTCTATCTCGCTCTAAATCAACTTTTCAGAAGATGGTGAACCAGATCTAAATGGTGATAGATCGAATTGGTGATTTTTCCCACTTTTTTCTTTTTTTTAAAAAAATTGGAGGACCGTTCCTGAATGGCGACGGGAAGAGTGCCCAGACAGTGACGGGTTGGATTCAGATTTTGAACATTCTGAAAAAATATGCCTCAATAAAAAATTTGAACCCTTTTAAAAATATTATAAAAATATATGATTTAGACTACATAAATATGAGGGAAATTTTTCGGCTGAGCTAGGGTAGGTACCGAATTTTGGAGACCCATTGCCCTGTCCGCAAAGGGTTACATCTTTCTCAATTAGGAGAATATCTTATGAGGTTTTTGAAAATATATTCAGATAATTCTCAAATCGGAAAAAATGGTATTTCCAATTTAAGTCAAGGTTTATCCGCAAGTCATTAAGATATACTCAACCCAAAAGTATGCGCAATCCCTTCAAGGTAATGATCAGGGTTAGACTCATTCGGAAAAATCGAGCTACGAAATATATATAATTCAATCAGCATGTCCTTGAGCCGAATTCAAAAAAAGGTATGCAATATCCATTGAGATATGCTTAAAATTTAACTCATTCAATCTAAGTAACATGATATTAAAAAAAAATCGGGATAGACGTTGTTACCTAAATTGTGGATAATGCCTCGAATTTGAACCGATCGGAATTACAAACCACGACGATTTGGATTCGCATCGGCTCTTGCTTGTCCTAGAACTCAGGTGGTTTTCAATGGCCACGGAACTTCACGATCACAATTGAGGGCTTGAACGAAGACGATAATTGCACCAAATGGCAACAAAATGGCAGAGTTGAACAGCAATCAAAATGGACACCAAACAGCGTGTGATCCAAGCCAAATTGCAGCGAATCAAACCTCCAAACAGTAGATAAACAGATACCAAACAGCAAGGTAATACAAAGCTAGACAGCAGCTATTTTGGTCTCCAAATTTGCAATAAGATCACCCTCGAATAATAGCGAATCGTGGGGGGAAAACAGTGAGGATTCTGGCACCAAGCAGCAAGGATTTTTGGCACTAAACGGTGACAAAATCCAACCTTTCCAAGCAAAAATCCTGCACCTTTCCAAAGCTAAATTTCCAGCACGCACATAAGCTGTAATTTCATCTAAAATCGCGCCTTCTTGAGCTTGATTTGCTAGAGACCAGTCTCAAATGATCTAACACAAAGAGCCAAAAGGTTAAGCCTTCAAGTAATATTGAATTATGATCGGTTAACCTTGATATAGCCCGGACAGGAGCGAGCGATGGCTGAGTTGGAGACGGACTGTGGCACCTTGCACGAATGGGAAATGTGCATTTAACCTGGCTTGGCTCACGCGTGGCAGCGTTGAGGCTACTCTTTTTTTTGGACTCACGGTTTTCACTTCTTCAACGATAGTCAACAGATGAGGACAACGTGAGAGTATGTTGGGGACGGTCGTCAAAACAGAGGAGAGGCGCTCACCATCCCCCCCGGCCCAGTTTTTTTCCCTATATATATCAAATTCTCTTGGTCTCTCTTTTAGCATTGGATGCTTTCCTCACCGAAAGAAAATTTCTCTTTCATCATGTGGCTTTCTTTTTTTTTTTTATCACCACTACACCCACCAAATGCCCCACTTTGTCTGCCGCCGACGTGCCCCTCCTCTGCAAACAGAGTCTTCAAGTTATTGGTCCTCTTGGAATGATGATTTCCACCACCGAAAGGACCAAAACACCTAGGACTGCATCATCATGAGTTGTATCATCATCACGATTTCCTCTTTAGATCTCTACCCTCCTTCTTTGTATTTGATAATGGACGTCTAAGGGACCCCTCCTCCACCAACTTTGAGCGTTGCTCGGGTTCATTATCTTCAAACCAAAATTTTTTCAAGACAGTAGCTGAGCTCATGCCATCATTATTCACCAAAATATCAAGTTTTTCTAAACTGAGCCTTGATGAATTCCGCCAGCAAATCCACACTAGTTCCGTTGACCACGTCTAGTGGATGAAAGACCACGTTGGATATCCCAATGCTTCGGGGCTTGAGCTTGGAATCAGGTTATGGGAGTCCATAACTAATCCCATGAACGATCGCGCAGAAGGAACACCCATTAAAATTTTTTTGTTGTCCGAACAGTGTCTTAAAATACGATCAAAGAGAGTGGAGTTCAGGAGGTTTGTGAGTTTGTCAGGGCAACGAATGCAATGCAGACAAAAGAAAAAATAAATATGCAATGCATGGTGAATTATTTTCGGTGAGAATTAATTCTCAATTTTTTTTGTGCAATATATAAACGAAAATTTAAAATTTAGATGTCAACAGCTGCCCCTCTTTGAGCGAAGGCTCGAAGAGGTTTCGCTCAAAGACCAAATTGAACCTAAATTTTGAAAATGCAGATGATGAATGAAATTTTTGGCGGGGTTTTAATCCCATTTTCTATGCAGGGAGAAATGATGCATGATATGTAGAACTTTAAATAACATGTGTTAAAACCCCTCTGTTCCAAATGGATTAAAGAAACTCGCACATGGGTCACATATGGAGTACCTGTTTCACTAGATATCTCATAATACTGATGATTCTCTTAAAACTCCAAGTTTCTTCTCGTGGAAGCAAGGATCTCAAGATACTGGGGCCTACTTTTTGTTTCTTGGGACCACCATCGTTTTAGCAGGTTACCATGCGTCAGTAAAATACTTTCTGAGATCACGAGAGCAGGTCGATCATGACTCAGTAAAAATTTTTTTGAGATTAAGATCACGAGAATAGGTCGATCGTGAACTGGTGACATCTCATGAGAGCAGGTCGATCATGAGTTGGATAAAGGTATCACGAGGGTAGGTCGATCGTGAACCGGTAAAGATAAAGATTAAGAACATGAGAGTAGGTCAATCATGAATTGATGAATATCTCATGAGAGCAGGTCAATCATGAGTAAACAGTTAAAGGGTAGGTAAGCTAGTCGTGTCATACCTATCTTTTTACTCGAAGTACGATCATGCACATAAACAACCAACGCTAATGTGACATGTATTTCATAAAATCACATCGCATTGGGGAAAGTGGATACCTATATATGCTGCACCGGATTCGAGCACTCCGACAATCGTCAGAATTCATTCTCTTGAAAGGTTCAGGTTGAAGATGTACTTACCTCAGTATTTGGAAGAAATGCCTGGTGGTTTCTTCGATAATTAAGTTTGTTCATTTAATGAATTTCGAGACCTTGGAAGGAAATTCAACATCGAGGATGTGTTACCTATCAGGCAGTGTCAGAGGTAATATGTGCAAGCATTTTCATTAATGAGTTCATCTGTTCATGCAAAACTATCCAGCTAAGTTTGCAATGATGAAAAGCCGTATGTGTAATAACTCACGATGTGTTCAAACAAAAATGTGGATCATGCAAAACTATTCTGTCAAGTTTGCATTACCAATTCTGTTCAAGGAGGTTATCATAGTATGAACACCTTAAATGTAATATGAATGGGGGACTTCAGTTCGAAAGGGCTTTCTCTCATTCTTGAGAAATGCTGTTTATCCTGTTTGCAAGATTGAAAAAAAAATCACTCAATCTTTCCATCATTGCATTTATCCAAGGTCTGAGTAATCTCGCAATTGGTACGATCAGGCTGATCTGGAGGTTTTGATTAGGACCATAATGTAGGCTGGGTCAAAGGCTTACCAAATGGGACTCTTTTGAGCCAAGGCTATTGACAAAAAGATCTCCATCATCTATTCCGGGTTTAGAAGTCAAGAACCATGCAAAATGAAAGAGAAATAATCTTGTTTGTACTTTTTTGAGTGATGCTTAAGATCATTCAACTCTCGGTTAACTCAACCTCCTTAATCAGAAAAGACATTTCACGGGTTGTAACGTAGGTTGGGATAGGGGACCAAGGAAGTAAAAGGCTTATTTTGGCCCAGAAAATATGTGAGGTGGGTTTAACGTTGGTGATCATTCCATCTTTATCGTCAACATCGACCCTCTAGAATAGTCCTCAAAGAATACCATCGTTGTATGAGAATGGTGTCAACTTCTACCGATACCGTCGTCGCTCTCGGACGGTGTAAACTTCAACTGAATATATTTTACGACTAGACTCCTTCGAAGAGTTTTCTTTTGTAACTAGATCCCATTGGGGATTTGCAAAAGGAGACAATGTGTTTTCACCGAGTTTACAAAATGTACATGAATATTGATTTGGATGGGCATTGGCCTTGCTTTCAAATGGCGCTTTGCTTTTTCATGCCCGAGACTGGCTTTTCTCTCCCTCTCTTTTTTTTTTATAAGAAAAAGGGAATTCCAAAGATTGTGCCGTTATACACATGTATATCCAAGATTACACTTAAAGAGTTGACTCGGGAATTATATGCAGACCTACTTCTTCTGAGTTCTTCTGCTTCGAGGTGGCGCCATTTTCATCTTGAAGTGAGCAATGATCACCAGTGGGGTTTTAAGAAACGAATATGCAGGCTCAAATTGGGCAATACAAAGGATGAAAGTGTATTGGGTAGAGAAATGAACGCTTTTCGTCGTTCTAAAGGCACTTGAGTTATCGCACGAGGTTGAAAGCAAAGAAACACTCGAAAATTCATGTTAGTCCGAGTAAGAAAATTTCTAACCATTTACCTCATGTAATTGGTGGAACTACCTTCGTTTGACCCCAATGTGGGGTTAGTTCTTGACAGGGGTTACGAAATGAAATCGCCGCTCAAATGGGTTGTCAATGATCACTTGTAGTGTTTAGGATAGGGGAATGATCGCCTCCTTCCTTTCGACTATCGTACCTTTCACGAGAAAACCCATTGCCTTGGGGAATACGGAACCTATTTAACACACAACTCACTGTGGATAAAAATGTAGGGCGTGTGTGGAAATGGCTTGCCTTTCATCATCCCGTCATGCCCCATTCTATACATTTGATGCATCATGTGTAGTATGCTCCAACGCAGAATTGACAAATTAAACATGCAGAATAGTCACGCGTAAACACAATGCAGATGTGGCAGTTCTTAGCATCACATGTGTGTGCAAGTATGAAAGAAAATTCCCAAGAATGGAAGAATTAAATTGCCCAGGATTTGTGGGTGGATCGAATAAATCAGGGAGTCTACTCCATAAGTCGAGGAGTGGCTTGTCCTTCACTTTGCTCCTGCACAACGAAATACAAGGGTGAAGGAGTCGAGTGAAGACTTGATGCATTAGGGCTTGCTTAATGTTGACAACGGTCACAGTCGTCGGTCAAACGTCCCCGCAAGAAAGAAAACAGAACGGTTATCTTTGAAACTAAATGAATTAAAGAAATCATACTCTCCCTTTCAGCTCAGGGTTTACCATCAATTTCCCCATTTTCACCAGATAAATTTGCCCCTTGAGGTTGTCTCCTTTTACATGTTATATGTTAGTGTAACATTTCCTGTCAAAAGGAAAGGAGACGTGTTAGCTAGTATTGGAGGGGATAAACTGGAAACGATACTGGTTTATCCTTCATCTTGAATGCCTTGCACGACCCCTTTACTAGCTTTGCTAAGTCGAGTTTTCCTCGACCTTTGTTGGACACTTCACCATTAGGGCCAAGGTTATGGTGAAGTATTGACTTCAATCTCGTCCGTCAAGTATTCTTGTTTCTTTCTGCTACGGACCACTGTCATTTCCCATGTCATCAGGCCCACGAGACCATAGGCGTCCATGGAGGTTCTATTTTAATTGTTGATCCTCAAGATGACGCGGTCTTGTTACATTGCATCAGGCGACTTCACATCGCGGTGTCTTTCAAGGTAATTTATAATCCCTGGTAAAAATGGAATAAATCAATTCAGGACTCGAGACGAGTATGGATAAATTAGAACGATACGGGATTACCCATCTTTGAGGTTGCCCGGGTCTTTCATTCGCATTTTCCTTATTTAAACCGTCCTTTCAGTGGCAACGTCCATGAATTGATTTGCCCCAGTTTCGTTCAACGAGAGGACTTCATATTATGATTGTGTTCTAGGGACAGTTCGCAAATTCTTGAGAAATGGAAGGATTCAACTTGGAGCTGGAGTAAGCGAGGGCAAATTGAAACGATACGGAGTCACCCATCGAGCTCGCATGGATTTTTATTCGTAATTAATTTTGTATTCAGTTTGGTGCAGCAAAGGATTCGAGTATTTAATAGTTAGAAGGAAGATCACTACTCTTGAATTAATGTGAGACATTTATAAAAATCGAAAATATTCTACGCAAGGAAATAAAACATATGCATTTATTTAGAATCGGCATTGCTTCTTTGGTGGGGCTCCCCAACGATCATTCAGCTTCATTCTAGATTAGGTACACATTGGTCAAGTTGAAGGTCCCGTGATCACTGACTTCAAAATACAGGCTCCATATGCACTTCAGAGCCCTGGTGCTTCATCAACATCGAACTGGTTGATCATGGCGGAAAGCTCATCGTCAATGCCACTTGCTTGGTGGTGATACATCCCCTTTTTCTCAGGAGGTATCGATACTGATCCCGTAGGGTTGGTCTTTTCGTACCCTCCTCCAATAGAACTTGGTCCTGTTATGAACTGATCTAACTTACCTCTTAAACGGGCATTTTCGATCCTCAAATTCTGCCTTTCGTCGAGGGCGAGGTGGCTACTGCAGTTAGGGCAGGTGTGAAGTCGAAAGCTTTCTTATACCTCTTGTTCTCCGCTCGGAGTTTTTCATTTTCAGCTCTTAGAAACTCGACTTCATGGCGCTCGTATTGAGTCCTTACCCGGTGTCGCCTATTTTGAAACCAAAACTTACTTTGCATGGGGTTCAGCCCTGTTTCTTGGCTCAGTTCCATTCTTTGTTGTCATCTGGTATATGGCACCTTGTGAAGAAATCTTCAAGCCTTTGAATTTGACGCTCGGTGTGACGCCGGCGACGCTTCCTTTGGCTCTGGTTGTTATTGTCCCTATCTTTATCGAGATCTTGGATACGTTGGTGGA
>JAGVVM010022784.1:0-15192 GCA_019149425.1 Psidium friedrichsthalianum | reverse complement strand
CGTATTTGTGCAAATTATATATCTGTGGGCTGTGAATATGCTATGGATTGGTGAAAGGATGCTGTCCGTGTTTGAATAAGGCTGTTTGAGGTGGTTGGTGTGGGTCCCGCGAGGTTCGGGTACTGAAAAATGCATTTTTGGCCATTTTATGCGAAAACGCCAAATAGTGCCCTATTTTACTATTCACGACCCACGACACTGTTCACGTGCTGTCCAATTAAATTTTGGTTTGAAAATGACATGTTTTGTGGGTCCCGTGTGGGTCGAGTACCGAAAAATGGGTTTTTTGGAACATTTTATGCAAAATAGGGCCCGCAAATATTTATATTACTATTCCAAATATTTGGGACCCGTGTTCGTATTCAAAATAATATTTGAGATTTTGATTCTGTGGTTTGAATACCTAGATGAGGCGTGGAGTTGGGTCTGAGGGTTTGTGTGGTATTTTGGGAAGGGATTTAGAGGTTAGCTTGCTGAGATGTGTTCTCACGGTGATTACTCTTATTTTTCAGACTCTAGAATATAAACATGACAGGGATACCACAAGATTTGATATCCAGGGTGGTGGAGTACCCAGTTGGCAAGAACGATTAATGGTGATCGGTGATTGTTGATGGATGTGGTCGCCCTGAGTTGTTTGTTGTTGTTAATATTTGTAACGCTGATATTCAAGTGTAACATGGAGCCAAGATTATGTGATATATGAGGTGCGATGGTTGGCTAGTCCTTGCTCATTTGTTGTCAAGGGTAAGGTATCGCTTCCGCTAGCGCAAAATTCGAATATTAAGGTTTCAAGGTCGGCGACAGTCCTGGGGATGTCGCATGTATCGACAGTCATTGCACAGATATATCGCGCTCGTGGAGATTCGGGGCGTGACATTCAGCAAGTAATGATTGCTCTCTAGTGTGTTGGGTTATGACATCCTCGATTGGTTAATGGTTCCTCAATGCTTGCTACCGTCCTCTTGTATTTTCACTCTCTCTGATTTTCCTAAGCGATCGTGCATGCTTTAAAACTCTCTTCTGAGCATAGATGAAGATTATTGGGAGGACGTCTCTTTTTAAAATCTAGGCGCAGTTTTAGAAACTGTATTGCTTCTCCCGAGAGTTCTATCTTTCTCAACTTTATCGTATCTCTCGCTTAGCTTGTCTTCTTTCATCTTTTCATGGTAGGGGCCCTTGTCATTATCTCTCCCGCTTATATCCACCATTGATTTTGCTGATGTGTTCCCCCATCTTCTACAAATAAAAACGAATCATATTTTCTTTTCTGCTGAAAATTTTCTTTGTTTCCCACTTAGGTTGTCTTTCTCTTCTTCTTTTTCAAAGCGGTGGTATCACCTCAGACATTTTCTGCAAAGATCTCGGATTTGTTTGGCTCGAGATTGTAAACTGACAAGGGATTCGAGCCGACAAAAACACACAGAAAGGGAATGGCAGGTAGGAAAATCTGACCGATAGATATTGCTATCGTGAAGTCAATATTTAACGCGAAGCGGATTATCATCTTCACATTCCAATCGTCTACTTCACTTCTCTCCTCTTATCTTTCTTATTCTGCTCGTCAGCCTTGATTCTCTCCCCTATCATTTTAACGATAATGGCCAATCTTCCTATACACATCTTCCCGGCTAAAGTTATGTTCAAATGGGAAGACTTTATCACCTTCTTGGCCGAGGCTATATTTATGTAGCCCATCATCCGAGTATCGAAGCTGAGATTTTCGGCTTGTTTAGGGAGATAAATGCCTCTTCGATCGAATGCACCAACTTGGAGAGAAATACAGGGCGTTCCCACACGTCTTCATCACTTTCTGGAGCCTACCGGAACACTCAAGAAGCGATCACCTTAGCCCGCATCGTGAAAGCTTGCTATCAGGATCGATCTGAATGTTTGGAGTCTGCAGAATACGTGGTTGCCCGGTACAAGAAGGCCGTCAAGTCTGCTGATGAACGGGTCTCACTGTTGGTTCACGAGAGAGAGAAGCTGGTGGAGCGCCTAACTTTGAATCAGACTTACTTTGAGCATGATCCGAGCGATATCGTGATGAAGTTCAGATGTAAGTGGCTAGAGAAGAGGTTTGACGATCTAACGGCGGATATAGCTTTTGAGAAAGACTTGATCGAGAATTTTGAAATTCCCCGTTGAACATCATGAGGTTAATGCAGCCAGGCACAAGGAGAAATGTACCCGCCTATTCTTCAAGCTTGCGGATCTCGAATCCTAGACCGTTCAGTGTAGGCAGAGCATTAATTTCATGGAAAGTCAGTTGAGCTCTTTTTTATGCTTATTAGGGCTCAATTTAGTTTTACTTTTTTACCTCAACGACCGTTGTAAGGCTTGTTGATGAATGGAATGAAGAGAAGTTTCGCATGTTTGTACTTTAATTTTCCTGCCATCTCTTCTTCCGCATAGTATGATAGAACGATTTGAGGTACCAAAGACGTCAAGGCTTAACGTTTTTCTTGATGCTCTTGTTAGCCGCAGTATATGATGATATCAAGAACACTAAAAAAGCATTCAGCGGCGGCCCCCACTAGCCGCCTAGAGACTCGCATTCAATCATGTAAATTAGTAAAGCTGTGACCACTCGATCATGTGCCAATAAATGTACCAAGCCACCTGTTGCGTGCCCCACTTCATTCATGTTTTGTTTCTTTCGGCGTCCACTTGCTCGTGTCGGCAGAAATGGCTGTAGGCTATGCCCATTAATAAAACACCGACCCTCCAAAGTTCTTTACGTGGTTCGAATCCGAGGAAGTTTTAAGGCAGGCCTTTGGTTGATTTAATCAGAAAGGCGTTGCAAGGTTGGGTTAATATACTTGCTTCATGAGTTCTGATTATACAGTCTATGTTTTTTTCAAAAAAAAAAAAGTACAAGAACCGCCCAATACATTAAGTGTCACGTCCCGAACTCGACGAGCGCGCAACATCCCTGTCTAAACCCAAGTCACATCGCCTGGCCAACACAAGCGACGGCCCAGGACACGTCGCGGCCAAGCGACGCCGACATACTGCTACGGCAGAAGCGCGCAAATCTCTACATAAGCATACAAACATATGGACTAGGAAGATAGAAAACCCTCATGAGTCAAACGTTACATCATACATACATAAACGGCTAAGTCATGGATTCGATACAAGAAGAGAGGGATTATCACCTAAAATCCCACTCACTCAAAATACAGTTGGTCTTGATACCACAGGCCACCCAAACAAAACACCTTTAGGGATTTCACTCCTCATTAGCTCCCTCGATCTCCATCTCATAGTGCCCTATCTCTACTGGTACACCATGACGAATTGGTCGGGAACTCATCAGGTACGAGGGTCTGAAAGGGCGATCAGCCCAAAGCGTGAGTTCTATGAACCCAGTAAGCAAACAACTAAACTCAACTTAGAAAAATAGCATACAATGGATCATGTTCAACAGGCAAACTCACAATCACGATCATCGTGCTCAGTCATATTATAGTGATTTATGCATTTCATGTCAGACCAGAAATCATCACGCAGTCATCGTGATCTCACATCACACGGATGCAAATGCAATGAGGCATGCTTAGATTCCACATCCTTGGGTCCTGCAGAGGGCCAATCGAACTTGCGGCGAACCCGGCCAGCGTCTTAGACGCTATCAGGCCTGTGCATCCAACCTGGCACTATGTCCAATGACAACCTCAGGTCAGCACTCCTTATCCCTCCAGCTACCCCATGCCAAGCACGTTCAGGCGCAGTACCGCTGCCGTTATCCACGGTGACATTTCGGCCGGTACTTCCTTATCCCTCTGCTTCCCGGGGCTCCCGCGGATACCCTCGGGCCACAACGCACGATTACATGCTCGACCAAATATACAAGATCCATGCCAGTATGCAATGCAACAATATCACAGACAGGCAATCCACAGTCATACCATGTTCATGATGCATTTCCTCACATTGCATTCATAAAAAGCCAAATGCCAAATGCACGACTCATGCGGGCATGCATTCCAAGACTCACAAACACCCATGCAAGTCAACTGTATTAACATGCGGCCTCATCATGCACGTATCCAAAACACACAAATTCCAGTCTCAGGCATTTGACACATGATATCCACATTTCGCATCACACAACCACATTCTTAGGCCTTGGTCCTCGCTTAGGTTCGCTCAAACTTTCAGGCTTGCACTTGGGTAATCCCAACCTACATGAGGACTCACAAAAGACTCTTTTGCCCTCATATCCCGTCCTTAATCGATATGACCAGCTCACACATGCGTGTGACACGCGACTCACGGGCATTCAAATCCATGTTTTAGTCCCCGGTTTCTATCCCAAACTGTCTAGGCTTCCAGACATGCAACCTATCACCCGAGACTAGCTCTAGAACATGCAAAATGACTACAATACCCCCATGGGCAGCAAGAAAATGGCATGACCAGCAGCATTACGGAGTTGATTTCATGCGTTTCGGGCGTCGATTTTCACTCTAAGGCATCTAGACTTCTCGATACACGTACCGGCTCACCCGGCTAGCCCTAGAACTCGCAAATTGACCTTTTTAGCCTCATGGACAGCAAGCACATCACGCAACCAGCAACATATCATGAGGTATCGGCGTCCAAAAACTCGATTTTCTTCCCTAAATCCAACCCTAGGACGAGCCCTAACGTCATGCGACTCTCTAAGTCGAGTTTAGAGGAATGCTTACCCTTAAATGAGCTCGAGCACACGACAAGGAAGAGGTGACACGACGGCGGTTCACGGTTGGCGGCTCCGGTGGTCCACGACGACCGAGGAAGAGGGAGCGAGGGAGCTAGAGAGAGCCGAGAGAGAATGAGAGACGAGAGAGTGTATGAGGGTTAGAGGGAGTGAGAGGGCGAACCAAGAGTTACCAAGAGAGAGTGGGAGCTCCGGTGGGTGGTGCTTCCGTGGTGGAGGTCCGCCGCCGACGTGCACGACGGCCGGTGAGGAGGTGAGGCGGCCGAAGGAGTCCCCGGCGTAGTTTGATCCGCGAGGGGGGGAGGTCGAGAGCTAGAGAGAGAGAGAGAGAGAGCTTCGAACGGTTGTGCGGCCGAGGGAATTAGAGGAGGCAGGGAGAGTGGTCGGGTGGAAAGAGAGAAGGAGAAAGAGAGAGAGAGTGAGAAGAGAGAGATATTGCTTCCTTTCCCCAAATTCAAAATGAGGAAAAGAAAAAAAAAAATAATAATAAATAAATAAATAAAAATCAAAGGTGAAATGATGGTGCATTAATGTGGAAGAGACAAGGTGTCATGGACATTAATGGGAAGAGGACAAAAGAGTTGATGGAGATAAGACAACTTGTCATCATCCATTAATGAGAAGAGAAAGGGCAATTAATGCTTGGAAAAAGGTGTGATTTGATGGCTTGTCACAAAAGTGACCGATTTGACACTGACACGATACTTTCCTCGATTCTCGTGCTATCGGGACAGAGTGAATTTCTACTGCTCACGACACATGCATTACGAGGTCATTCCAGTCTAACTCTCAAATTTCACAGAGAACATTCTAATCGAGATCCAGGGAACCCAAAATCAGACCAGGGGCAAAAAATTGCCATTTCCAATTTCTTATTTACTTTTTAAATTCTCAAACTGAGTCTTTTAACTGCAGAGCTACTCAGATTGCTTCCAAATCACCTTTGTGACATTTCTGGAGTTCGATTGTCCAAATTCGAAATTCTTTCTCGTGGCCATTTTCATTTAATAACGACTTCAGTAAATACTTGGACCAATGGGCGGCTGTTAAGCGATACGAGTATCTGCCCTAGGTAGCCATCCCCCTTCGGTTAGTCATCTCGAGTTGATCAGGCTCGAGTGAGATTTATCTAAAGCGCAACAAATGAAATACCTCCATTCATTTAAGAAATCCCGAAAATGGGTCAAAAAATCCAGACTGTCACATAGAGAATGCCCCTATACCTGATTCGGATACATAACGTAGCCCATACATGCTCACTAATTGACATGTTTATGACTCGGGAGGATCGACCTCTTTCGCTTGCCCTGGGGTTATCGGTTAAGAAGTCAGCAATTATCCGTCTTTTCGTATCCTCAAGTTATTCCTGGCATGTGTTATCATCAATGAGCCTAATTTTGCTCTTGCCTGGGATACCTATGATTCCCTGCAAAAGTGAAGGAAATAATGAGTATAGTGATCCAAGGAGGTTGGTCCATGACGTCCTACACTAGTCCAATTTTGTTTTTCAATTTTTGTGGTGAAATCAGACAAATTTTCTTAGAAAGACATGGTTATTTCTCAAAAAGGATTTTCTTGCAGATTTACTATTTGAAAAAAATGTGATAGAATTTTTGATGTTTAGCAAATTTCCCGAAAGGAATTTTTCCTCTCTTATCAGAATGAATTCTCAGGGGTAAATTTGTTAAGGAAAATCTCATTTTTATTGAAGCAGAAAGAAGTGACCAAATTTTTAATGGTCAACAAAATTCCCGAAAGGATTTTCACATTCATTTCTTTTTTCAGAAATAGGATGCCAATTGATTACTATTATTTTTTTTGAAAAAAATAACCACGAGTTAAGTTCAAAAAGTTTGACCGACACCTAACATGGACCGATCAAAAAAAATATAAGATAAAGTTATAGAACTTACTTTCACCTTGAATAAAATGCAAATCGCACAGACATGCACATGAAATTGTGAGTTTAAATCCTAGCCTATCTATCCTAAAGGCTCACAAATTGAAGCGAAAGACTTACGGCAAGGCGACAATCTCGCGAACATAATCAAGATTAGCCGTGATCCCACGACGTAACCAAGATTAAGTCGGGCCTTTCTACTTCGGCTGCTCGGTGAAAAATTATAACCCCTGCTTTGGTAATCTTACCTAGCATGAGGCTAACTTTTAAAACAATTTTTGAAAGAGGTTTGGGATTAAATCTGGACTAAACTTTTCAACGTGATCTCACGCCGAACGCTAGGACCAAATCACAATACCATCCTGAAAACTAGTGGCCTAGATCCGGCCACAGGACGTGTGTGATGTAGTGCTAAAACAATTAATCATACACAACAGTTAAATTTAAACAGCGCTTTAGAATGTGCAAAATTAATAAAAATTTCAACACCAATTTGCAAAATAAAGGGTTAGCAAACAAACTTTACCCCTTATAACTCCATGCTGTAAAAACATATAATATCTATCGAATGAGTTCCAGGCAAGATCACCAAAAGCGAGATATCTAAGAAATTTTCATTGCCTAAGTCCACTAAGGCTTTTAAAATTTTGAAAAAATTTAAGTACTCCAATTAGTGCCTTCTTTTTTCGGAAAATTCCAAAAATTTCAGTCCCCAGCGGACTCATCAAGTCGTCGCGACCTAAAAATTTCGATTGGTGAAAAAATTTTCAGGTTAACGGATTATCAGGTTAATTCGATTAACTAACCTAATTCGTACTCTCCCCAAGCCCTACGAAATCGCAACTTTGATTTTTTTTTATCATTGATTTTTAGAATTTGGATTTGCCACTACTCATTTTTTGGTAGGTCGATTAGAAACCTAAGTAATTAGCGGGAGAAATAAATTATTCTACGAACCATAGATTATGAGTTCGGGTACTTGGTGGTAGCACTATTAACTAGTGTACTCCAAGTACCCGAACTCATAATCTATGGTTCGTAGAATATTTTATTACTCCCCTAATTTCTACTTAGGTTTCTAATCGACCTACCAAAAATGATTAGTGGCAATCCAAATTCTAAAATCAATGATAAAAAAAATCAAAGTTGCGATTTCGTAGGGCTTGGGAGAGTACGAATAGGTTAGTTAATTAATTAACCTGATAATGTTAACCTGAAAATTTTTCACCAATCGAAATTTTTAGTCGCGACGACTTTGAGAGTCCGCAGGGGACTGAAATTTTTGATTTTCCGAAAAAAGAAGCACTAATTGGAGTACTTAAATTTTTCAAATTTTTAAAAGCCTTAGTGACTTAGGCAATGAAAATTTCTTAGATATCTCGCTTTTTGGTGATCTTGCCTGGAACTCATTCGATAGATATTATATGTTTTTACAGACATGGAGTTATAAGGGGTAAAGTTTGTTTGCTAACCCTTTATTTTGCAAATTGGTGTTGAAATTGTTTATTTAATTTTGGCACATTATCTAAAGCGCTGTTTAAATTTAACTGTTGTGTATGATTAATTGTTTTAGCACTACATCACACACGTCCTGTGGCCGGATCTAGGCCCTAGTTTCAGGATGGTATTGTGATTTGGTCCTAGCGTTCGGCGTGAGATCACGTTGAAAGTTAGTCCAGATTTATCCAAACCTCTTTTCAAAAATTAGTTTTAAAGTTAGCCTCATGCTAGGTAAGATTACCAAAGCAGGGGTTATAATTTTTCACTCGAGCAGCCGAAGTGAAAGGCCCGACTTAATCTTGTTACGTCCGTGGGATCACGGCTAATCTTGATTAATGTTCGCGAGATTGTCGCCTTGCGTAAGTCTTTCGCTTCAATTTGTGAGCCTTTAAGGATAGATAGGCTAGGATTTAAACTCACAATTCATGGGCATGTCTGTGCGATTTGCATTTTATTCCAAGTGAAAGTAAGTTCTATAACTTTATCTTATATTTATTTTTGATCGGTCCATGTTAGGTGTCGGTCAAATTTTGAACTTAACTCGTGGTTATTTTTTCCAAAAAAATAATAGTAATCAATTGGCATCCTATTTCTGAAAAAAGAAATGAATGTGAAAATCCTTTCGGGGAATTTGTTGACCATTAAAAGATTTTGTCACTTCTTTCCTGCTTCAATAAAAATGAGATTTTCCTTAACAAATTTACCCCTGAGAATTCATTCTGATAAGAGAGGAAATTCCTTCGGGAAATTTGCTAAACATCAAAAAATTCTATCACATTTTTTTTCAAATAGTAAATCTTCAAGAAAATCTTTTGAGAAATTCACCCATGTCTTTCTAAGAAAATTTTGTCTGATTTCACCACAAAATTGAAAAAACAAAATTGGACTAGTAGGAGTCATGGACCAACCTCTCTTGGATCACATACTCATTATTTCCTTCACTTTTGCAGGGAATCATAGGTATCCCAGGCAAGAGCAATTAGGCTCATTGATGATAACAACATGCCAGGAATAACCTTGAGGAATACGAAAAGACTGATAATTGCTGACTTCTTAACCGATAACCCCAGGGGCAAGCGAAGAGGTCGATCCTCCCGAGTCATAAACATGTCAATTAGTGAGCATGTTGGGCTACGTATGTACCGAATCAGGTATAGGGGCATTCTTAATGTGACAGTCTTGGATTTTTTTGACCCATTTTCGGGTTTCTTAAATGAATGGAGGTATTTCATTTGTTGCGCTTTAGATAAATCTCACTCGAGCCTGATCAACTCGAGATGACTAACCGAAGGGGGATGGCTACCGAGGGCAGATACTCGTATCGCCTAACAACCGCCCATTGGTCCCAAGTATTTACTGAAGTCGTTATTAAATGAAAATGGCCACGAGAAAGAATTTCGAATTTGGACAATCGAACTTCCAGAAATGTCACAAAGGTGATTTGGAAGCAATCTGAGTAGCTCTGCTGCAGTTAAAAGACTCAGTTTGAGAATTTAAAAAGTAAATAAGAAATTGGAAATGGCAATTTTTTCCCCTGGTCTGATTTTGGGTTCCCTGGATCTCGATTAGAATGTTCTCTGTGAAATTTGAGAGTTAGACTGGAATGACCTCGTAATGCGTGTCGTGAGCAGTAGAAATTCACTCTGTCCCGATAGCACGAGAATCGAGGAAAGTATTCGTCAGTGTCAAATCGGTCACTTTTGTGACAAGCCATCAAATCAACCTTTTTCCAAGCATTAATTGCCCTTTCTCTTCTCATTAATGGATGATGACAAGTTGTCTTATCTCCATCAACTCTTTTGTCCTCTTCCCATTAATGTCCATGACACCTTGTCTCTTCCACATTAATGCACCATCATTTCACCTTTGATTTTTATTTATTTATTTATTATTATTGTTTTTTTTTCTTTTTCCTCATTTTGAATTTGGGGAAAGGAAGCAATATCTCTCTCTTCTCACTCTCTCTCTCTTCTCCTTCTCTCTTTCCACCCGACCACTCTCCCTCCCTCCTCTAATTCCCTCGGCCGCACAACCGTTCGAAGCTCTCTCTCTCTCTCTCTCTAGCTCTCGACCTCCCCCCCTCGCGGATCAAACTACGCCGGGGACTCCTTCGGCCGCCTCACCTCCTCACCGGCCGTCGTGCACGTCGGCGGCGGACCTCCACCACGGAAGCACCACCCACCGGAGCTCCCACTCTCTCTTGGTAACTCTTGGTTCGCCCTCTCACTCCCTCTAACCCTCATACACTCTCTCGGTCTCTCATTCTCTCTCGGCTCTCTCTAGCTCCCTCGCTCCCTCTTCCTCGGTCGTCGTGGACCACCGTAGACCGCCAACCGTGAACCGCCGTCGTGTCACCTCTTCCTTGTGTGCTCGAGCTCATTTAAGGGTAAGCATTCCTCTAAACTCGACTTAGAGAGTCGCATGACGTTAGGGCTCGTCCTAGGGTTGGATTTAGGGAAGAAAATCGAGTTTTTGGACGCCGATACCTCATGATATGTTGCTGGTTGTGTGATGTGCTTGCTGTCCATGAGGCTAAAAAGGTCAATTTGTGAGTTCTAGGCTAGCCGGGTGAGCTGGTACGTGTATCGAGAAGTCTAGATGCCTTAGAGTGAAAATCGACGCCCGAAACGCATGAAATCAACTCCGTAATGCTGCTGGTCATGCCATTTTCTTGCTGCCCATGGGGGTATTGTAGTCATTTTGCATGTTCTAGAGCTAGTCTCGGGTGATAGGTTGCATGTCTGGAAGCCTAGACAGTTTGGGATAGAAACCGGGGACTAAAACATGGATTTGGATGCCCGTGAGTCGCGTGTCACACGCATGTGTGAGCTGGTCATATCGATTAAGGACGGGATATGAGGGCAAAAGAGTCTTTTGTGAGTCCTCATGTAGGTTGGGATTACCCAAGTGCAAGCCTGAAAGTTTGAGCGAACCTAAGCGAGGACCAAGGCCTAAGAATGTGGTTGTGTGATGCGAAATGTGGATATCATGTGTCAAATGCCTGAGACTGGAATTTGTGTGTTTTGGATACGTGCATGATGAGGCCGCATGTTAATACAGTTGACTTGCATGGGTGTTTGTGAGTCTTGGAATGCATGCCCGCATGAGTCGTGCATTTGGCATTTGGCTTTTTATGAATGCAATGTGAGGAAATGCATCATGAACATGGTATGACTGTGGATTGCCTGTCTGTGATATTGTTGCATTGCATACTGGCATGGATCTTGTATATTTGGTCGAGCATGTAATCGTGCGTTGTGGCCCGAGGGTATCCGCGGGAGCCCCGGGAAGCAGAGGGATAAGGAAGTACCGGCCGAAATGTCACCGTGGATAACGGCAGCGGTACTGCGCCTGAACGTGCTTGGCATGGGGTAGCTGGAGGGATAAGGAGTGCTGACCTGAGGTTGTCATTGGACATAGTGCCAGGTTGGATGCACAGGCCTGATAGCGTCTAAGACGCTGGCCGGGTTCGCCGCAAGTTCGATTGGCCCTCTGCAGGACCCAAGGATGTGGAATCTAAGCATGCCTCATTGCATTTGCATCCGTGTGATGTGAGATCACGATGACTGCGTGATGATTTCTGGTCTGACATGAAATGCATAAATCACTATAATATGACTGAGCACGATGATCGTGATTGTGAGTTTGCCTGTTGAACATGATCCATTGTATGCTATTTTTCTAAGTTGAGTTTAGTTGTTTGCTTACTGGGTTCATAGAACTCACGCTTTGGGCTGATCGCCCTTTCAGACCCTCGTACCTGATGAGTTCCCGACCAGTTCGTCATGGTGTACCAGTAGAGATAGGGCACTATGAGATGGAGATCGAGGGAGCTAATGAGGAGTGAAATCCCTAAAGGTGTTTTGTTTGGGTGGCCTGTGGTATCAAGACCAACTGTATTTTGAGTGAGTGGGATTTTAGGTGATAATCCCTCTCTTCTTGTATCGAATCCATGACTTAGCCGTTTATGTATGTATGATGTAACGTTTGACTCATGAGGGTTTTCTATCTTCCTAGTCCATATGTTTGTATGCTTATGTAGAGATTTGCGCGCTTCTGCCGTAGCAGTATGTCGGCTGTCGCTTGGCCGCGACGTGTCCTGGGCCGTCGCTTGTGTTGGCCAGGCGATGTGACTTGGGTTTAGACAGGGATGTTGCGCGCTCGTCGAGTTCGGGACGTGACACTTAATGTATTGGGCGGTTCTTGTACTTTTTTTTTTTTGAAAAAAACATAGACTGTATAATCAGAACTCATGAAGCAAGTATATTAACCCAACCTTGCAACGCCTTTCTGATTAAATCAACCAAAGGCCTGCCTTAAAACTTCCTCGGATTCGAACCACGTAAAGAACTTTGGAGGGTCGGTGTTTTATTAATGGGCATAGCCTACAGCCATTTCTGCCGACACGAGCAAGTGGACGCCGAAAGAAACAAAACATGAATGAAGTGGGGCACGCAACAGGTGGCTTGGTACATTTATTGGCACATTGATCGAGTGGTCACAGCTTTACTAATTTACATGATTGAATGCGAGTCTCTAGGCGGCTAGTGGGGGCCGCCGCTGAATGCTTTTTTAGTGTTCTTGATATCATCATATACTGCGGCTAACAAGAGCATCAAGAAAAACGTTAAGCCTTGACGTCTTTGGTACCTCAAATCGTTCTATCATACTATGCGGAAGAAGAGATGGCAGGAAAATTAAAGTACAAACATGCGAAACTTTCTCTTCATTCCATTCATCAACAAGCCTTACAACGGTCGTTGAGGTAAAAAAGTAAAACTAAATTGAGCCCTAATAAGCATAAAAAAGAGCTCAACTGACTTTCCATGAAATTAATGCTCTGCCTACACTGAACGGTCTAGGATTCGAGATCCGCAAGCTTGAAGAATAGGCGGGTACATTTCTCCTTGTGCCTGGCTGCATTAACCTCATGATGTTCAACGGGGAATTCAAAATTCTCGATCAAGTCTTTCTCAAAAGCTATATCCGCCGTTAGATCGTCAAACCTCTTCTCTAGCCACTTACATCTGAACTTCATCACGATATCGCTCGGATCATGCTCAAAGTAAGTCTGATTCAAAGTTAGGCGCTCCACCAGCTTCTCTCTCTCGTGAACCAACAGTGAGACCCGTTCATCAGCAGACTTGACGGCCTTCTTGTACCGGGCAACCACGTATTCTGCAGACTCCAAACATTCAGATCGATCCTGATAGCAAGCTTTCACGATGCGGGCTAAGGTGATCGCTTCTTGAGTGTTCCGGTAGGCCTCCAGAAAGTTGATGAAGACGTGTGGGAACGCCCTGTATTCCCTCTCCAAGTTGGTGCATTCGATCGAAGAGGCATTTATCTCCCTAAACAAGCCGAAAATCTCAGCTTCGATACTCGGATGATGGGCTACATAAATATAGCCTCGGCCAAGAAGGTGATAAAGTCTTTCCCATTTGAACATAACTTTAGCCGGGAAGATGTGTATAGGAAGATTGGCCATTATCGTTAAAATGATAGGGGAGAGAATCAAGGCTGACGAGCAGAATAAGAAAGATAAGAGGAGAGAAGTGAAGTAGACGATTGGAATGTGAAGATGATAATCCGCTTCGCGTTAAATATTGACTTCACGATAGCAATATCTATCGGTCAGATTTTCCTACCTGCCATTCCCTTTCTGTGTGTTTTTGTCGGCTCGAATCCCTTGTCAGTTTACAATCTCGAGCCAAACAAATCCGAGATCTTTGCAGAAAATGTCTGAGGTGATACCACCGCTTTGAAAAAGAAGAAGAGAAAGACAACCTAAGTGGGAAACAAAGAAAATTTTCAGCAGAAAAGAAAATATGATTCGTTTTTATTTGTAGAAGATGGGGGAACACATCAGCAAAATCAATGGTGGATATAAGCGGGAGAGATAATGACAAGGGCCCCTACCATGAAAAGATGAAAGAAGACAAGCTAAGCGAGAGATACGATAAAGTTGAGAAAGATAGAACTCTCGGGAGAAGCAATACAGTTTCTAAACCTGCGCCTAGATTTTAAAAAGAGACGTCCTCCCAATAATCTTCATCTATGCTCAGAAGAGAGTTTTAAAGCATGCACGATCGCTTAGGAAAATTCAGAGAGAGTGAAAATACAAGAGGAGGTAGCAAGCATTGAGGAACCATTAACCAATCGAGGATGTCATAACCCAACACACTTGAGAGCAATCATTACTTGCTGAATGTCACGCCCCGAATCTCCACGAGCGCGATATATCTGTGCAATGACTGTCGATACATGCGACATCCCAGGACTGTCGCCGACCTTGAAACCTTAATATTCGAATTTTGCGCTAGCGGAAGCGATACCTTACCCTTGACAACAAATGAGCAAGGACTAGCCAACCATCGCACCTCATATATCACATAATCTTGGCTCCATGTTACACTTGAATATCAGCGTTACAAATATTAACAACAACAAACAACTCAGGGCGACCACATCCATCAACAATCACCGATCACCATTAATCGTCTTGCCAACTGGGTACTCCACCACCTGGATATCAAATCTTGGGTATCCCTGTCATGTTTATATTCTAGAGTCTGAAAAATAAGAGTAATCACCCGTGAGAACACATCTCAGCAAGCTAACCTCTAAATCCCTCCCAAAATACCACACAAACCCTCAGACCCAACTCCACGCCTCATCTAGGTATTCAAACCACAGAATCAAAATTCTCAAATATTATTTTGAATACGAACACGGGTCCAAATATTTGGAATAGTAATATAAATATTGCTCGGGCCCTATTTTGCATAAAATGTTCCAAAAACCCATTTTTCGGTACTCGACCCACACGGGACCCACAAACATGTCATTTTCAAACCAAAATTTAATTGGACAGCACGTGAACAGTGTTCGTGGGTCGTGAATAGTAAAATAGGGCACTATTTGGCGTTTTCGCATAAAATGGCCCAAAAATGCATTTTTCAGTACCCGAACCTCGCGGGACCCACACCAACCACCTCAAACAGCCTTATTCAAACACGGACAGCATCCTTTCACCAATCCATAGCATATTCACAGCCCACAGAATATAATTTGCACAAATACG
>JAGVVM010022783.1:0-11116 GCA_019149425.1 Psidium friedrichsthalianum | reverse complement strand
TGTAGATCTGCTCCACCATATTCTTCCTTTGCCGCTCCGCGACTTGATTCTTTCGTTTACTGGAGTCATATTCCTTTGCCAGCTCATTGTACCGGTTGAACTCTCATTTAGTGGAAACGCAGAATTCATCCCTCTTGGCTATACGAAGAAGAAGCTCGTTTTCAGTAATTTTAAGTGCTGCTTCAAGCTCTTCTTTCTTTTTCTTAAGTTCTTCAACTTCTTGTTCTAGAGCAGTTTAAGTGTCAAAAAACAAATATGTATCATCCCGTTGTTCACACAGTTCGTCTTCAACAGCTAATTGTGGTTGTTCCATGGAGAGAAAGTAAGGTAGAGTATGTATATTGACCCTCACAGTATCTACTACTTCGATAAAACTAAGCTGAAAGTTATCATAGATATCCTGAAGTTCAGCCGAAGGCATGTAGGAAGGATTTCTTGAAAAGATCTCCTAGGAGAGGACTCTAGCTTGCTGTTCTCTCCATGAATCCACTATTAGCTTCTCATAGCCAGGTTCCAAAAGGTCTAATAATTCTTACCATTTAGCTTTGGCAACCTGAGAAGGGACCGGAGAGGATGCCGATGAGAGATCTTGCAGTTGATTCGAATCGGCTTCCCCTAGTTTGAGTCATGAAATTCTTTTGAATGTAGCTCTCTCTTGTTCAGACAATGGAGGGATCTCCTTCGACGGTAGAGTAACAATTGTTGAAGACGATAGTATGTTAGATGCCTTGGGGAGTGATACAGATTGCATTGGCAAGGGATCGGTTGTTGAAGGACTTGTGAGAACTATGACTTTAGGAGTCGAAGTTTGCGTTGTTGTGGCTGCAAGTCAAGGGAGCCAATTAGTCTGCAACTAAAGTACATATAGAAGAAGTGGAGTAAGAAGTTTACGTACCAAGAGTGTGAGCAGAAGTACTCTTTTCAGGAACATGTGAGGTTAGATAGGTGGTCTGAGGTATGTTTGGATTGGCTTCAATTCAAAGAAAAGGAGGAGAAATTTCTATGATTGAGAATTCGGAAAGAAGTTAGAATTGAAAGAATTCAATAGTAGATACATTGGCTAATTATCAATCGAGAAATGCTTAAAAAGAAGTAAAAAAGGAGACACACATACCGATCGAATCTAAAGAATTAGCCTCTTGAGAAGTTGACAAGTCCTTAGGAGTAGTCGGAAGTGGTGCAGAGATTGTCTCAGGAGGAGGAGCATCTACCCCTGCAGCAGGACTTGAAATCAAGACCAGAGCGGTCGAACGAGATGGAGAGGGGGTAGGTGTTTTCTTCGTAGAACCTGAGATTCAAGGGCTAAAATCAGAGATGATGGCTCAGCAGTTACAATGTAAATATGAAGAAAAAGACAAATACTGACTTTTGCTTGATCGAGGTTTCTTCAACAATTGGAGCGGCATATCAGGAAGTGAACCTTTAGCTGGAGCCTTCGAAGGGATAGGCACAGATATGTAGATGCTTGCTCCCTGTGGTGATTGTTTTTGAGTTGGCTTGTTCAGAATAGAAGACTTCGGTGAAGCTGTCCTTTTTCTTTTGCTATCTGTAAGTATATATAATAGTGTTAAGTAAAAAAGTGAGCTTACTACACAGAAAAGAGAAAGATGTCATTTTACCTTTCTTAGGTTCTCTTAAGGGTTTTAGGAGTGCTTTTGGTATCGCGTCTACTTAGGAACCAAGTTAGGATCCATCTCTTGCAGTTCTTGATTCAAGAATGACCCAAGATCCTGGCTTTCGGAAAAGATACGGAAGTGGTAGTCATTCCACCAATATATGAAGTCGGGAGTGGCATACACAGGTTTCGGTTCATATTTCGACACAGAAAGCTTTCTGTAAATCCTCCGGATGATGATATTTAATTTAGTGAAGCATTTGAGAATTTGTAGAGGACTTTATCGAGTAGAGAGGAAAAGGAGAAAGTATATAGCACTGGGACAAGAACCCCTTGGGTGAGCCCAAATTGTCGAGCGCAATATTAGGGAGAGTAAATTTCGAAATCGGAAGCGAGTCTACCCTTGAATGAGATCCTGACAGAGAGGTCGATGGAAGTCAACATGACCTGCCAGTACTTACTACGGTTGTTCGGAAAATCGGGAAGGTGCCGACGAAATTCGAGAGCAAAAAAAGGAGAAAAATCAAAAGTCTCTGCATCAAAGTAGTAAAGCTGAGTGATGAAATATCGAAAATAAGAAGGAAATTCGGTATCAAAAGAAAGCAGTTCCCGACTCAAGGCTCAGTAAGAGGGAGTGTTTGATACAGAGATAGAGGGGGGCTGACCAAATTGGGATTCTGAGAACCATGAAGGAAAATAAAAAGCAGCCCAAATCTGCAGAACCCAAAGAGGGCCACCAAAAACCCCAAGAACACCCGCAGAAGTGACTGAGGCAGCATGGGATAGGCCTCTATATAAGAGGGCAAGGGCAGTTTTACCAAGGGCTGACTTGGTCCCTGCAGCTAAGACGTGGGCTATGTATAAGAAATCTTTAGAAACCCTAATGACAGGGTGACAAAAAAGAAATTTACACAGCCAGTAAAGCAAGAAAGCGGTGTGCTCTTCGTCGGTGACCTCTCCCTCCTTCCAGAAATACTTATTCAAGAAAGTCCCATAGGATAAATTAGAATCTGTAAGTTGACTAAGACCAGTAATGCAAACAAGGTCAAGAAGGGTTATAGTCATTGGAGCAAAAGGGAAAAAGAAGTAGTTGGTAGATGAAGACTAGAAACTAGAAAGGGCACCGATCAGTTTAAAGTTAAAACGATAATTAAAGCAACAGAGACGAAGAGCGTCATGAATCTCAAGCTCGTCCTAGAGTGTAGCTTTAGAAGCATGAAGCCGAGAGTACCATTGATAAAAAGATTGGTTGAGTGAAAAAAAAAGCCCTAAGATGGGAAGATTGAGAGGTCCAGTGGTAAAACTGAACAGGTGAATGATGGATAGGAAGGACTTTGGTTAGATATCGAGGGAAGACTTCAGAATAAACCTTTGGAATCAAAACATGGTTGTAAAGAGCAGGACCCAAGACGAAAGAATCGTTACCGTCGTCGTTCAGAAGAGAAAAGTAGTGGAGATTGTCAAATCGTCCAACTTCACGAACTCGAAAAAATGATTAAGAGCTGCTGCAGAAGAAAAGGTAGAACCTTGAGACGCCATTGAGATGGAAACAAGGATTGGTGTGATAACTGAGTAAAGTGCAAACGGAGGAAGAAGGGAGAAGGCAAACAGACGAACGCAAGAGTGATTTGGAAGAAGAGAAAAACTTGATTTTGTGGGGACAAAAGATTCTATAATAGGTACGAAAAGAAGCTGAAATGACCTAGATTGGAAACGACGTGAAAGGTGCCGTTTGGGATGAAAAGGTAAGAGTTCATTGAACCATATATTTCAAAGAATTAAAGTAATTTTAATTCTTTTAAAATGGGGCATATGTTGATAGTGTAATATTGTCTTTCGATGATTCGGTATCTTAGAAATGACATGTGTAAAAAGACGCTATTAATAGATCTCGAAATGCGGTGAGAAGGAAACGCCATACCGAGTGACAAGATGATTTTTCATTCGGGAAGTTTAAAAGAAGTGTAAAGAGATACTGAATGAAGGACACAGTGTGTTTGAATTCGGTAAGTCTCAAATGTTTGATGGAGAAATTCTATCCCGAAATTCGGGAAATACAGAGTGAAACTCACGGGCGCGAACAGGTTTCTGAAGTTAAGAGATATTATTCAAAAAGGGTCAGTTAACCATGCGGTTACGAGCTGTGGAGGACATGGGTCTCGATTTACACGGGTCAGTTATGAAGATTATGAGTTGAAAAGAGACGAGTGGCGGCGACAAAATTCAAAGATTTGAAATCAAAGAATAACCGTTCAAGCAGTTAGAAGTGCAAAAAGAATAAGTATCCAAAAGAAAGGAGAAAAAAAGGCCCCCCCGCAATAGAAATCAAAGAAAATGCTTTGTTTCTTTAGAAGTGCTTTAGCCTTTCTCGTAATATAGTTGTCCTGCACTTTCAATTTCTTGTACCTTCAGATCTTAGTAATTTACTTCCCGTTTACAGCAAGTAGGAGTATTATAATACTAGATTGTCTAACTTTCAAAGCATTTCCATCAACCATTACCCAATCTGCATTGTTCATCCGATTTCTCTGTGAGAACAGAGCCACGAACCCACACTAATAAAAACCGAAGAAAGAATTTCGGTGAAAGATATTCCCGATACAAATTGCGCGAACACCAACACACCAGCATAGAGTGTAGATTAGTGAGGACAACGATATACACCTCACCAAAAACAGAGTACCCATAGCTTCCCTCTTCCCTCTCTTGAAATAAACAGAGTACCCATACTCCTCTCTCTCCTTCGCCACAATATTCCTCTCGACCGTCACCGGAACCCTAAAGCTCAGCGCCACCATCGATTTATTCAGCCCTTGCAAGCTTCTTGCCATTCAAATTCGTTGGCCACTCGAGCCCGAAATCAAGATCGAATTAGGAGTAGAAGACGAAGAAGAGTTCGAAAGGCCAATCGGCAATTTCTGGAGTCGGAGCTGAAAAGGCAACGACGATGACGAGGATTGAAGGCGAAGGAGGAGGAGGGATGGCAAAAGGGCCTGTGGATGGAAGCATAAGAGTGAGGTGGAGAGAAGAGGACACTAGTGAAGCGTGAGAGAGGAGAGAGAGCATTTAATGTTGCTCGTCCCATCTTTTCCACAGCCTGAACCCAGCTAGCAGAGGGAGAAAAATAGCTTCCGTTCTCATTTTTACTATTCCTGATCAAATGACACTTGTCGCATACTGAGTGGAGGACGCGCACCACGTAGGCTGATGACGTGCTGATAGCTAACCACTGAATAATTTCTCTCTTCTCTTCGGTCAGGACTAGAATAAAATCCAGTCTTGTCGGAACAACATCTTCACATTCTCTCTCAGTTTTTTCCCCCTTTTTTGGGCTGGCTCCATTTAGTGCTTGTTGAATCATGATTTTTTTTTTCAACCAAAAAAAATCATGAAAAATTGACAATAACAATTTCTAAATTTGAACTATTCTTGTACATTTAATCTTATCTCAACAAGGGCCTTCAACGGTAGTCGACAACCTGACATACAGCTTAGATGAACAGTTTATTTTAACGTGTCAGGATTCGCACGCCCTATTCCTCAATTAAGGATAAATATTTTTCTTCTCTGTTCTCAGGGAATACTCCCGTGTTTTACATCCCAAAGTATGTAGCCTTTTAAGATTTTGCTAAGGACCTAACAATAACAATCTCTAAATTTGAACTATTCTTGTACATTAAATCTAGTCCCTTCATTTTTTAATTTGTTGAATGCAATACTTCAATATTCCTAAATGTTTAATGTCATCTTCTGATTGTATTCCCAAATTTTCATAAACTCGCTATCGCCACTTTAAGTGCCTTAATATTTCAATCAATTATCTAAATCAACCAAAAATATGCAATCCTTTTATTGCCTTTTCTCATTTTGGTGTTTATAAATATTACGGTAGTTCTATATGAGTACATTGTAGCTTATGTCTCTATAGCAGTAATGTAGAATCTAATGAGATTCTACATTTACTGCTATAGAGACATAAGCTACAATGTACTCATATAGAACTACCGTAATATTTATAAACACCAAAATGAGAAAAGGCAATAAAAGGATTGCATATTTTTGGTTGATTTAGATAATTGATTGAAATATTAAGGCACTTAAAAGTGCGATAGCGAGTTTATGAAAATTTGGGAATACAATCAGAAGATGACATTAAACATTTAGGAATATTTGAAGTATTGCATTCAACAAATTAAAAATGAAGGGACTAGATTAATGTACAAGAATAGTTCAAATTTAGAGATTGTTATTGTTAGGTCCTTAGCAAAATCTTAAAGGCTACATACTTTGGGATGTAAAACACGGGAGTATTCCTGAGAACAGAGAAGAAAAATATTTATCCTTAATTGAGGAAATAGGGCGTGCGAATCCTGACACGTTAAAATAACTGTTCATCTAAGCTGTATGTCAGGTTGTCGACTACCGTTGAAGGCCTTGTTGAGATAAGATTAAATGTACAAGAATAGTTCAAATTTAGAAATTGTTATTGTCAATTTTTTCATGATTTTTTTTGGTTGAAAAAAAAAATCATGATTCAACAAGCACTAAATGGAGCCAGCCCAAAAAGGGGGAAAAAACTGAGAGAGAATGTGAAGATGTTGTTCCGACAAGACTGGATTTTATTCTAGTCCTGACCGAAGAGAAGAGAGAAATTATTCAGTGGTTAGCTATCAGCACGTCATCAGCCTACGTGGTGCGCGTCCTCCACTCAGTATGCGACAAGTGTCATTTGATCAGGAATAGTAAAAATGAGAACGGAAGCTATTTTTTCTCCCTCTGCTAGCTGGGTTCAGGCTGTGGAAAAGATGGGACGAGCAACATTAAATGCTCTCTCTCCTCTCTCACGCTTCACTAGTGTCCTCTTCTCTCCACCTCACTCTTATGCTTCCATCCACAGGCCCTTTTGCCATCCCTCCTCCTCCTTCGCCTTCAATCCTCGTCATCGTCGTTGCCTTTTCAGCTCCGACTCCAGAAATTGCCGATTGGCCTTTCGAACTCTTCTTCGTCTTCTACTCCTAATTCGATCTTGATTTCGGGCTCGGGTGGCCAACGAATTTGAATCGCAAGAAGCTTGCAAGGGCTGAATAAATCGATGGTGGCGCTGAGCTTTAGGGTTCCGGTGACGGTCGAGAGGAATATTGTGGCGAAGGAGAGAGAGGAGTATGGGTACTCTGTTTATTTCAAGAGAGGGAAGAGGGAAGCTATGGGTACTCTGTTTTTGGTGAGGTGTATATCGTTGTCCTCACTAATCTACACTCTATGCTGGTGTGTTGGTGTTCGCGCAATTTGTATCGGGAATATCTTTCACCGAAATTCTTTCTTCGGTTTTTATTAGTGTGGGTTCGTGGCTCTGTTCTCACAGAGAAATCGGATGAACAATGCAGATTGGGTAATGGTTGATGGAAATGCTTTGAAAGTTAGACAATCTAGTATTATAATACTCCTACTTGCTGTAAACGGGAAGTAAATTACTAAGATCTGAAGGTACAAGAAATTGAAAGTGCAGGACAACTATATTACGAGAAAGGCTAAAGCACTTCTAAAGAAACAAAGCATTTTCTTTGATTTCTATTGCGGGGGCCTTTTTTTCTCCTTTCTTTTGGATACTTATTCTTTTTGCACTTCTAACTGCTTGAACGGTTATTCTTTGATTTCAAATCTTTGAATTTTGTCGCCGCCACTCGTCTCTTTTCAACTCATAATCTTCATAACTGACCCGTGTAAATCGAGACCCATGTCCTCCACAGCTCGTAACCGCATGGTTAACTGACCCTTTTTGAATAATATCTCTTAACTTCAGAAACCTGTTCGCGCCCGTGAGTTTCACTCTGTATTTCCCGAATTTCGGGATAGAATTTCTCCATCAAACATTTGAGACTTACCGAATTCAAACACACTGTGTCCTTCATTCAGTATCTCTTTACACCTTCTTTTAAACTTCCCGAATGAAAAATCATCTTGTCACTCGGTATGACGTTTCCTTCTCACCGCATTTCGAGATCTATTAATAGCGTCTTTTTACACATGTCATTTCTAAGATACCGAATCATCGAAAGACAATATTACACTATCAACATATGCCCCATTTTAAAAGAATTAAAATTACTTTAATTCTTTGAAATATATGGTTCAATGAACTCTTACCTTTTCATCCCAAACGGCACCTTTCACGTCGTTTCCAATCTAGGTCATTTCAGCTTCTTTTCGTACCTATTATAGAATCTTTTGTCCCCACAAAATCAAGTTTTTCTCTTCTTCCAAATCACTCTTGCGTTCGTCTGTTTGCCTTCTCCCTTCTTCCTCCGTTTGCACTTTACTCAGTTCTCACACCAATCCTTGTTTCCATCTCAATGGCGTCTCAAGGTTCTACCTTTTCTTCTGCAGCAGCTCTTAATCATTTTTTCGAGTTCGTGAAGTTGGACGATTTGACAATCTCCACTACTTTTCTCTTCTGAACGACGACGGTAACGATTCCTTCGTCTTGGGTCCTGCTCTTTACAACCATGTTTTGATTCCAAAGGTTTATTCTGAAGTCTTCCCTCGACATCTAACCAAAGTCCTTCCTATCCATCATTCACCTGTTCAGTTTTACCACTGGACCTCTCAATCTTCCCATCTTAGGGCTTTTTTTTTTCACTCAACCAATCTTTTTATCAATGGTACTCTCGGCTTCATGCTTCTAAAGCTACACTCTAGGACGAGCTTGAGATTCATGATGCTCTTCGTCTCTGTTGCTTCAATTATCGTTTTAACTTTAAACTGATCGGTGCCCTTTCTAGTTTCTAGTCTTCATCTACCAACTACTTCTTTTTCCCTTTTGCTCCAATGACTATAACCCTTCTTGACCTTGTTTGCATTACTGGTCTTAGTCAACTTACAGATTCTAATTTATCCTATGGGACTTTCTTGAATAAGTATTTCTGGAAGGAGGGAGAGGTCACCGACGAAGAGCACACTGCTTTCTTGCTTTACTGGCTGTGTAAATTTCTTTTTTGTCACCCTGTCATTAGGGTTTCTAAAGATTTCTTATACATAGCCCACGTCTTAGCTGCAGGGACCAAGTCAGCCCTTGGTAAAACTGCCCTTGCCCTCTTGTATAGAGGCCTATCCCATGCTGCCTCAGTCACTTCTGCGGGTGTTCTTGGGGTTTTTGGTGGCCCTCTTTGGGTTCTGCAGATTTGGGCTGCTTTTTATTTTCCTTCATGGTTCTCAGAATCCCAATTTGGTCAGCCCCCCTCTATCTCTGTATCAAACACTCCCTCTTGCTGAGCCTTGAGTCGGGAACTGCTTTCTTTTGATACCGAATTTCCTTCTTATTTTCGATACTTCATCACTCAGCTCTACTACTTTGATGCAGAGACTTTTGATTTTTCTCCTTTTTTTGCTCTCGAATTTCGTCGGCACCTTCCCGATTTTCCGAACAACCGTAGTAGTACTGGCAGGTCATGTTGACTTCCATCGACCTCTCTGTCAGGATCTCATTCAAGGTAGACTCGCTTCCGATTTCGAAATTTACTCTCCCTAATATTGCGCTCGACAATTTGGGCTCACCCAAGGGGTTCTTGTCCCAGTGCTATATACTTTCTCCTTTTCCTCTCTACTCGATAAAGTCCTCTACAAATTCTCAAATGCTTCACTAAATTAAATATCATCATCCGGAGGATTTACAGAAAGCTTTCTGTGTCGAAATATGAACCGAAACCTGTGTATGCCACTCCCGACTTCATATATTGGTGGAACGACTACCACTTCCGTATCTTTTCCGAAAGCCAGGATCTGGGTCATTCTTGAATCAAGAACTGCAAGAGATGGATCCTAACTTGGTTCCTAAGCAGACGCGATACCAAAAGCACTCCTAAAACCCTTAAGAGAACCTAAGAAAGGTAAAATGACATCTTTCTCTTTTCTGTGTAGTAAGCTCACTTTTTTACTTAACACTATTATATATACTTACAGATAGCAAAAGAAAAAGGATAGCTTCACCGAAGTCTTCTATTCCGAACAAGCCAACTCAAAAACAATCACCACAGGGAGCAAGCATCTACATATCTGTGCCTATCCCTTCGAAGGCTCCAGCTAAAGGTTCACTTCCTGATATGCCGCTCCAATTGTTGAAGAAACCTCGATCAAGCAAAAGTCAGTATTTGTCTTTTTCTTCATATTTACATTGTAACTGCTGAGCCATCATCTCTGATTTTAGCCCCTTGAATCTCAGGTTCTACGAAGAAAACACCTACCCCCTCTCCATCTCGTTCGACCGCTCTGGTCTTGATTTCAAGTCCTGCTGCAGGGGTAGATGCTCCTCCTCCTGAGACAATCTCTGCACCACTTCCGACTACTCCTAAGGACTTGTCAACTTCTCAAGAGGCTAATTCTTTAGATTCGATTGGTATGTGTGTCTCCTTTTTTACTTCTTTTTAAGCATTTCTCGATTGATAATTAGCCAATGTATCTACTATTGAATTCTTTCAATTCTAACTTCTTTCCGAATTCTCAATCATAGAAATTTCTCCTCCTTTTCTTTGAATTGAAGCCAATCCAAACATACCTCAGACCACCTGTCTAACCTCACATGTTCCTGAAAAGAGTACTTCTGCTCACACTCTTGGTACGTAAACTTCTTACTCCACTTCTTCTATATGTACTTTAGTTGCAGACTAATTGGCTCCCTTGACTTGCAGCCACAACAACGCAAACTTCGACTCCTAAAGTCGTAGTTCTCACAAGTCCTTCAACAACCGATCCCTTGCCGATGCAATCTGTATCACTCCCCAAGGCATCTAACATACTATCGTCTTCAACAATTGTTACTCTACCGTCGAAGGAGATCCCTCCATTGTCTGAACAAGAGAGAGCTACATTCAAAAGAATTTCATGACTCAAACTAGGGGAAGCCGATTCGAATCAACTGCAAGATCTCTCATCGGCATCCTCTCCGGTCCCTTCTCAGGTTGCCAAGCTAAATGGTAAGAATTATTAGACCTTTTGGAACCTGGCTATGAGAAGCTAATAGTGGATTCATGGAGAGAACAGCAAGCTAGAGTCCTCTCCTAGGAGATCTTTTCAACAAATCCTTCCTACATGCCTTCGGCTGAACTTCAGGATATCTGTGATAACTTTCAGCTTGGTTTTATCGAAGCAGTAGATACTGTGAGGGTCAATATACATACTCTACCTTACTTTCTCTCCATGGAACAACCACAATTAGCTGTTGAAGACGAACTGTGTGAACAATGGGATGATACATATTTGTTTTTTGACACTTAAACTGCTCTAGAACAAGAAGTTGAAGAACTTAAGAAAAAGAAAGAAGAGCTTGAAGCAGCACTTAAAATTACTGAAAACGAGCTTCTTCTTCGTATAGCCAAGAGGGATGAATTCTGCGTTTCCACTAAATGAGAGTTCAACCGGTACAATGAGCTGGCAAAGGAATATGACTCCAGTAAACGAAAGAATCAAGTCGCGGAGCGGCAAAGGAAGATATGGTGGAGCAGATCTACC
>JAGVVM010022781.1:0-12278 GCA_019149425.1 Psidium friedrichsthalianum | reverse complement strand
AATTTTTTTGGTTGAAAAAAAAAATCATGATTCAACAAGCACTAAATGGAGCCAGCCCAAAAAAGGGGGAAAAAAACTGAGAGAGAATGTGAAGATGTTGTTCCGACAAGACTGGATTTTATTCTAGTCCTGACCGAAGAGAAGAGAGAAATTATTCAGTGGTTAGCTATCAGCACGTCATCAGCCTACGTGGTGCGCGTCCTCCACTCAGTATGCGACAAGTGTCATTTGATCAGGAATAGTAAAAATGAGAACGGAAGCTATTTTTCTCCCTCTGCTAGCTGGGTTCAGGCTGTGGAAAAGATGGGACGAGCAACATTAAATGCTCTCTCTCCTCTCTCACGCTTCACTAGTGTCCTCTTCTCTCCACCTCACTCTTATGCTTCCATCCACAGGCCCTTTTGCCATCCCTCCTCCTCCTTCGCCTTCAATCCTCGTCATCGTCGTTGCCTTTTCAGCTCCGACTCCAGAAATTGCCGATTGGCCTTTCGAACTCTTCTTCGTCTTCTACTCCTAATTCGATCTTGATTTCGGGCTCGAGTGGCCAACGAATTTGAATGGCAAGAAGCTTGCAAGGGCTGAATAAATCGATGGTGGCGCTGAGCTTTAGGGTTCCGGTGACGGTCGAGAGAATATTGTGGCGAAGGAGAGAGAGGAGTATGGGTACTCTGTTTATTTCAAGAGAGGGAAGAGGGAAGCTATGGGTACTCTGTTTTTGGTGAGGTGTATATCGTTGTCCTCACTAATCTACACTCTATGCTGGTGTGTTGGTGTTCGCGCAATTTGTATCGGGAATATCTTTCACCGAAATTCTTTCTTCGGTTTTTATTAGTGTGGGTTCGTGGCTCTGTTCTCACAGAGAAATCGGATGAACAATGCAGATTGGGTAATGGTTGATGGAAATGCTTTGAAAGTTAGACAATCTAGTATTATAATACTCCTACTTGCTGTAAACGGGAAGTAAATTACTAAGATCTGAAGGTACAAGAAATTGAAAGTGCAGGACAACTATATTACGAGAAAGGCTAAAGCACTTCTAAAGAAACAAAGCATTTTCTTTGATTTCTATTGCGGGGGCCTTTTTTTCTCCTTTCTTTTGGATACTTATTCTTTTTGCACTTCTAACTGCTTGAACGGTTATTCTTTGATTTCAAATCTTTGAATTTTGTCGCCGCCACTCGTCTCTTTTCAACTCATAATCTTCATAACTGACCCGTGTAAATCGAGACCCATGTCCTCCACAGCTCGTAACCGCATGGTTAACTGACCCTTTTTGAATAATATCTCTTAACTTCAGAAACCTGTTCGCGCCCGTGAGTTTCACTCTGTATTTCCCGAATTTCGGGATAGAATTTCTCCATCAAACATTTGAGACTTACCGAATTCAAACACACTGTGTCCTTCATTCAGTATCTCTTTACACTTCTTTTAAACTTCCCGAATGAAAAATCATCTTGTCACTCGGTATGGCGTTTCCTTCTCACCGCATTTCGAGATCTATTAATAGCGTCTTTTTACACATGTCATTTTTAAGATACCGAATCATCGAAAGACAATATTACACTATCAACATATGCCCCATTTTAAAAGAATTAAAATTACTTTAATTCTTTGAAATATATGGTTCAATGAACTCTTACCTTTTCATCCCAAACGGCACCTTTCACGTCGTTTCCAATCTAGGTCATTTCAGCTTCTTTTCGTACCTATTATAGAATCTTTTGTCCCCACAAAATCAAGTTTTTGTCTTCTTCCAAATCACTCTTGCGTTCGTCTGTTTGCCTTCTCCCTTCTTCCTCCGTTTGCACTTTACTCAGTTCTCACACCAATCCTTGTTTCCATCTCAATGGCGTCTCAAGGTTCTACCTTTTCTTCTGCAACAGCTCTTAATCATTTTTTCGAGTTCGTGAAGTTGGACGATTTGGACAATCTCCACTACTTTTCTCTTCTGAACGACGACGGTAACGATTCCTTCGTCTTGGGTCCTGCTCTTTACAACCATGTTTTGATTCCAAAGGTTTATTCTGAAGTCTTCCCTCGACATCTAACCAAAGTCCTTCCTATCCATCATTCACCTGTTCAGTTTTACCACTGGACCTCTCAATCTTCCCGTCTTAGGGCTTTTTTTTTCACTCAACCAATCTTTTTATCAATGGTACTCTCGGCTTCATGCTTCTAAAGCTACACTCTAGGACGAGCTTGAGATTCATGATGCTCTTCGTCTCTGTTGCTTCAATTATCGTTTTAACTTTGAACTGATCGGTGCCCTTTCTAGTTTCTAGTCTTCATCTACCAACTACTTCTTTTTCCCTTTTGCTCCAATGACTATAACCCTTCTTGACCTTGTTTGCATTACTGGTCTTAGTCACGTTGCTACCCTTACGATAAATACTTGTCCAGGGTTCCGTCAACTATTCTGATTTATCCTATGGGACTTTCTTGAATAAGTATTTCTGGAAGGAGGGAGAGGTCACCGACGAAGAGCACACTGCTTTCTTGCTTTACTGGCTGTGTAAATTTCTTTTTTGTCACCCTGTCATTAGGGTTTCTAAAGATTTCTTATACATAGCCCACGTCTTAGCTGCAGGGACCAAGTCAGCCCTTGGTAAAACTGCCCTTGCCCTCTTGTATAGAGGCCTATCCCATGCTGCCTCAGTCACTTCTGTAGGTGTTCTTGGGGTTTTGGTGGCCCTCTTTGGGTTCTGCAGATTTGGGCTGCTTTTTATTTTCCTTCATGGTTCTCAGAATCCCAATTTGGTCAGCCCCCCTCTATCTCTGTACCAAACACTCCCTCTTGCCGAGCCTTGAGTCGGGAACTGCTTCCTCTTGATACCGAATTTCCTTCTTATTTTCGATACTTCATCACTCAGCTCTACTACTTTGATGCAGAGACTTTTGATTTTTCTCCTTTTTTCGCTCTCGAATTTCGTCGGCACCTTCCCGATTTTCCGAACAACCGTAGTGAGTACTGGCAGGTCATGTTGACTTCCATCGACCTCTCTGTCAGGATCTCATTCAAGGGTAGACTCGCTTCCGATTTCGAAATTTACTCTCCCAATATTGCGCTCGACAATTTGGGCTCACCCAAGGGGTTCTTGTCCCAGTGCTATATACTTTCTCCTTTTCCTCTCTACCCGATAAAGTCCTCTACAAATTCTCAAATGCTTCACTAAATTAAATATCATCATCCGGAGGATTTACAGAAAGCTTTCTGTGTCGAATATGAACCGAAACCTGCGTATGCCACTCCCGACTTCATATATTGGTGGAACGACTACCACTTCCGTATCTTTTCCGAAAGCCAGGATCTGGGGTCATTCTTGAATCAAGAACTGCAAGAGATGGATCCTAACTTGGTTCCCAAGCAGACGCGATACCAAAAGCACTCCTAGAACCCTTAAGAGAACCTAAGAAAGGTAAAATGACCTCTTTCTCTTTTGTGTAATGTAATGTAAGCTCACTTTTTTACTTAACACTATTATATATACTTACAGATGGCAAAAGAAAAAGGATAGCTTCACCGAAGTCTTCTATTCCGAACAAGCCAACTCAAAAACAATCACCACAGGGAGCAAGCATCTACATATCTGTGCCTATCCCTTCGAAGGCTCCAGCTAAAGGTTCACTTCCTGATATGCCGCTCCAATTGTTGAAGAAACCTCGATCAAGCAAAGGTCAGTACTTGTCTTTTTCTTCATATTTACATTGTAACTGCTGAGCCATCATCTCTGATTTTAGCCCTTTGAATCTCAGGTTCTACGAAGAAAACACCTACCCCCTCTCCATCTCGTTCAACCGCTCTGGTCTTGATTTCAAGTCCTGCAGCAGGGGTAGATGCTTCTCCTCCTGAGACAATCTCTGCACCACTTCCGGCTACTCCTAAGGACTTGTCAACTTCTCAAGAGGCTAATTCTTTAGATCTAATCGGTATGTGTGTCTCCTTTTTTACTTCTTTTTAAGCATTTCTCGATTGATAATTAGCCAGTGTATCTACTATTGAATTCTTTCAATTCTAAATTCTTTCTGAATTCTCAATCATAGAAATTTCTCCTCCTTTTCTTTGAATTGAAGCCAATCCAAACATACCTCAGACCACCTGTCTAACCTCACATGTTCCTGAAAAGAGTACTTCTGCTCACACTCTTGGTACGTAAACTTCTTACTCCACTTCTTCTATATGTACTTTAGTTGCAGACTAATTGGCTCCCTTGACTTGCAGCCACAACAACGCAAACTTCGACTCCTAAAGTCGTAGTTCTCACAAGTCCTTCAACAACCGATCCCTTGCCGATGCAATCTGTATCACTCCCAAGGCATCTAACATACTATCGTCTTCAACAATTATTACTCTACCGTCGAAGGAGATCCCTCCATTGTCTGAACAAGAGAGAGCTACATTCAAAAGAATTTCATGACTCAAACTAGGGGAAGCCGATTCGAATCAACTGCAAGATCTCTCATCGGCATCCTCTCCAGTCCCTTCTCAGGTTGCCAAGGCTAAATGGTAAGAATTATTGGACCTTTTGGAACCTGACTATGGGAAGCTATAGTGGATTCATGGAGAGAACAGCAAGCTAGAGTCCTCTCCTAGGAGATCTTTTCAAGAAATCCTTCCTACATGCCTTCGGCTGAACTTCAGGATATCTGTGATGACTTTCAGCTTGGTTTTGTCGAAGCAGTAGATACTGTGAGGGTCAATATGCATACTCTACCTTACTTTCTCTCAATGGAACAACCATAATTAGCTGTTGAAAACGAACTGTGTGAACAACAAGATGATACATATTTGTTTTTCGACACTTAAACTGCTCTGGAACAAGAAGTTGAAGAACTTAAGAAAAAGAAAGAAGAGCTTGAAGCAGCACTTAAAATTACTGAAAACGAGCTTCTTCTTCGTATAGCCAAGAGGGATGAATTCTGCATTTCCACTCGACGAGAGCTCAACCGGTACAATGAGCTAGCAAAGGAATATGACTCCAGCAAATGAAAGAATCAAGTCGCGGAGCGGCAAAGGAAGGATATGGTGGAGCAGAACTACAACCTTGAATTTCAATTACAATCTTTTGTATAGAAAGCCAAGCAATTGCTGGCCAAAGCCAAGTGGCAATCTTAATGTTAAATTCTGCATTCTCAATCCGACTCTTCCAATGTTCTTATCTTTATGTTCATCCTGTTTCAAGAAGATGATCTCTGATATTCCACTTTGAGTTTCCATACTATAACTTCTTCAGTAACTTGACTTCGAGAGGATAATATAAAGGACTAAGACCCTTTCCCGAAAGGTCTTCGGCTTACTCTCTTAACAACTTGAATTCAGAAAGACAATAGTATAAAGAACCAAAACCTCCTCCCGAAAAGTCTCAATTTACCCACGTAACATGGAATTCGGGTAACTATGTCACAAAAAACTAAAATCCTTTTTCCGAAAGGCTTTCAGCTCGAACCCCTTTTACAGCATTCAAGATCGGGAGTACAATAATGTGACAAATCGAAATGTCTTCCCGAAACTCCTTTGACTTGTATCTTCGACAGTTTTGAATTTGGGAACATAGTAATATAAAGAACTGAAACCTCTTTTCCTGAAAGGTCTTTAATCTGAACCCTTTTGCAACTTGAACTTGAGAAAGCAATATTATAAAAGATCAGGATTACTCTCTCGCGATAACACACGTCATCTCGTTCCAGTTCTTTTCTAGAGCTATTCTCCACCTCTTCATAACTACCACATCTTTTGATCTATAAAATCCCTGACCGTCCTCACTTGCTTACAAACATCGGTAATTTCCAATCATGTCTTTAAGGGATTCTTCATCAACCGCTGCTCTCCAAGCCTATTCACAGAATAATCACTGCACCTACCAAGGTAAATGAAGGTCTCTTACATCTCGACTTCGCTGGAATTTCAATCCCCATTTATAATAAACTCTCTTAATTCGCAACCAATTGATGCTTGGGATAATTCTGTTAATTCAACTTTCTTTTCCAGATACTTCTTTCATCAGCCTCACTCCTCATGACGATCATCTTATTTGGAAATAATTGTATAAGTTGTTCTCCTATGGCTACTATAGTTTGATATGGAATCATGAACTTCGGCTAGAAGTCAATAAGCTTTCAAACATGCTTCAAGCCAAGTTGCTTCTGTCTGCTGATCCTTACTTTTTTGACTTGCTGTGGAGTTACTTTCACTCTTTCCTTCTAGTCTAGACGAATTTCATCTCCTTGTCACAAAAATTCATCATATAGAACCTGTAGTCCAAGAAACAGAAGCACTTGGAGCCTGCATCTCAAGAGAATCTTCCCAACTATTCATGTTGAAGCAAGAATACAACTGGTGGATCAAATCAGCACTCAACTTCAATTGGATGTGTATCATGCTGAGGATACCTGTGATTTCCTTCTAAAACTCATTTTTGATGAAGGAGGGTCTTTAGAACTGGAAGATAAATTGATGCAAGCCGAATCATTAGTGGAGAGACTGTCCAATTTACTCCAAACAAAAACTTGTGAAGTGGAAAACCTTGATATGGCTATTTGCATCAAGACACATCGACTGGCTGATTTGGAAATATGATGAGCAGAACTTCAATATGACTTAAGTTATCATTTTCATTTCATAGCCAACATTCACACCTTAGAAACCAACTTGAGATTTTAGTGGCTAGGATTGGAGCATACTTTCGTTTCCTAAACTAGTGTTGATACCCATATTATTGTTGTATTTCTTATACCGAATGATGATATTTTTTTAAGAATTTTTCATTGATAGAACGAAGGAGTTCTCTCCCTTCAATATCCATCAAACGGTATGCATTTCCCTTCAAAACTTCGGTAACCAAGTAAGGTCCTTCCCAATTTGGTAACCACTTACCGAATTCTTGATTTTGCTAGTTAATTGGTAGGATAGTTTTCCACACTAAATCACCAACAGCGAACCGCTTTACCTTCATTCTCTTATTATATGCTCGAGCTACCCTTCTCTTCTATGCTAACAATTGATCTAACGCCATTATATGGACTTCATCTAACTTATCAAGGTTAATATGCATCCAATCTCTATAGTCTTCTGAAAGTACTTCACTCTACAATTGAACTCTCGGTGATTCCACCGTTATCTCCATCGGTAGCACGGCTTCTTGTCTATATGTAAGTGTCACGGGTCGGCATTTTTCCCTGGCCAAAGGATAGCCCGTGAGGCGCCTGGCGAGTAGTCTGCCACTAAGCCAGCCTTGTTTCTTTTTGTTGTCCCATGGAACACATAGGCGAATATCTTTTCCATATTGAATCCTACCATACCCAGCTTAGCTCGGGCATCCTTTCCGTATCAAGCGAGTACATGTCAATATAGGCACCACAACTAGTTTCGACCTGCCATGGCCTCATCAAGAGAGTGGCATCAGCTCCCGACCAGTTTGTACACGGGAGGCCAACCCCGCCTTCAAAGCTCCTAAGGGATGTATTATGTTCAATTCTAGAACTCCTCGCACAAACCGTATTGACACCACTCCTAGGAACCCAGTTGTCTAGTACCCTCTGCATTGCTCATTTACTATGTTGATACGAGTGTGAGAGAACCCCGAAACCCAAATTGTTCGATCCCTCACGATCCTCTATATCAAACGAGGGACATGAAATAATCGGTCCATGTTATAAGCATATAGGGACTAACTCCTGTGCTTGATCTACGAGAGTTTCGGTAAGCCCATAACACCGTTGATAACATGAAATCCCATTTCCTTGGATTCTCCTCTAAATGTCTTTTAATCAACCCCACAATAATTTTGTTTGTAGTTTCGGCTTGTCCATTAGCCTGTGGGTAATATCGTGTTAAATGTATCATCTTGATCTCTTGCGACCGCATAAATTCTATTACTTCATGACCCGCGAACACTGTACCTTGATCGATTATGTCCATCGCCCATCCTTGAAATGGTCACGGTTTCACGATCGGGTTAAGCTCAGCCGATGGTACATGTTGTAATAGTCCATATCTTTGACACGAGTTGCATGCTTTTGCATAATCAATACAATCTTGCATCATTAATGGCCAATAGTATTCACATCTCTTCAATAGCCATCTCATCTTGACACCCGCCTGATGTGCTCCACATATCTCTTCGTAAACTTGTGCCATGATCAACTTTGCATCCTCTTTGTTCAAGCATCGTAATAACAATCCATCTGAGAATCTATAATACAATTCTTCTTCTATTATTACGTACTTTTGAGATTGCCTCCTCAGCTTCCAATCCCTTGAATTAGGTTTTTTGATATATTTTATTATTGGCTTCCTCCAATCTTCTTCTTGAACCCCTTCATTCATGGCTATCAGTATCTTTTTTTTGTTCAATAGATGGTACCGAAAGTATGATGGTGGAAACCATACTTACCAATTCTTCTGATATTTCATACCCCGATGCCATTTGTGCTAATTCATTGGTTTCTTGATTCATTTCCCTTTTAACATGGAGTACCTCATAATTCTTGAATTGGCTTAATTGTTTCTTAGCCAGGTAATAGTAACTAATCAAATTTTCATTCAAACATTGGTATTTTCCATTTAGTTATCTAACTACCAACTGGGAATTACCGATTATTTTAACAAATTGAGCATTTAGATCAATTAATATTCTTAACCCCGATTATCAATGCTTCGTACTCAGTTTGATTATTTGAACACTCAAATTTCAAATTGTAAACACACTTGGTATATTTTCCATCAAGGAATATCAATACCAAACCAGCTCCTGCATTCCCATTAGCACAAGATCCATCAAAATACATGGTCCAAGGTACCACTTTAACAAAACTCTATTCGTTTTCCTCAATTTGCAAGCATGGGTATTCGATAAGAAAATTAGTCACGGCCTGCCCTTTTACTACTTTTAATGGTATGTATGCCAAATTAAATTTAGACAAAATGAATGTCCATTTGGCAATACGACCCTTTATGACAGGCCGTGACAACATATATTTTATCACATCAGTCTTCCCGAGTACATGCACAATCGCTAACAATAAGTAATGTCTCAACTTTGTACATGCAAAGTACAAAGATAAACATAATTTTTCCAATACGGTGTATCGTTTTTCAATATCAGACAATGTTCTACTCAAGTAATGCACCGCTTGTTCCTTCCCTTTATCATTTTCCTGTGCCAACATACTCCCGATAGTATTTTCGGAAGCTGATATATACAACTTCAATGGCTTACCAGTTTTCGGCAACATTAGAACAGGAGGATTAACCAAATAAGGTTTAATTGCTTCAAATGTCGCTCGCTGCTTTTCTCCCCAAAAGAATGTATCCTTGTCTTTAGGTCTCAAGAGCTGTGACAGGGCTCTATTTTCCCTGATAAATTAGTAATGAATCGTCGTAGAAAATTGATCTTTCCCAACACTATTTAAAGTTACTTCTTTGATTCGGGGTGAGAAAGTTCCATAATTGCCTTCGCTTTATTCCTATCAATCTCAATACCCCTCTGGTTGATGAGGAAACCCAAAAAATTTCCCGCTTGCACACCAAAAGTACACTTGAAAGGATTCATTTTCAATTTGTATTTCCTCATTCGAATGAAAGCTTGCTCAAGATAATCCAAGTGACTATCTTGAGTTGACTTTACCACGACATCATCAATATAGACCTCCATGAATTTGCTAATCATATCGTAGAAAATGAAATTCATTGCCTGTTGGTGCGTAGCTCTTGTATTCTTCAAACCGGATGGCATAACAACCCATTGAAATGTGCCAATGGCTCCAGGGCACTAAATGCCGTTTTCGAGACATCTTCTTTGGCAATGAATATCTGATTATATCCTAAATGACCATCCATTAATGACAACATCTCATTCCCAGATGTTGAATCGATCAACATGTCCACAATGGGCATATGATATTTGTCTTTTGGAGTACTGTATTGAGATTCCGAAAATCAATACACACTCGCAGCTTGCCGTTCTTTTTCTTTACTGAGACAATGTTAGAGATCCACTCTATACACTTGGCTGTTTCAATAAACCCAGCCTTTAGCAACCTTTCAATCTCTTCCTTGATTTTGTCAATTACATCTGGAGCAAATCTCCTTGCTTGTGCGTCGGAATCCTTTCTTGATCGAGAATCTATGCTCAACCACATCTCTTGATAACCCTAGCATCTTATAGTAATCTCAGGCGAAGCAATCCTTATACTTCGTGATTAATTTAACTAACTCATCTCTGATGTCCCCTTGCAAAATTACACTCACATATACTGGTCGATGACGTCCGTGTCCGCCAATATCAATCTCAACCAAAGGGTCTTCGGTTTTTACCGACTTATTTTCTTCTTTAGTTGGTGATTTTTCCCATTCTTCAATATAATTTGATGCCAAATGATTCTGTTGAGTCCTTTCACCCATATATGTGATATACCTCTCCTCAATTTCTCGCAATAGTATACCTCTTTCCATAAAGATGACTTAATTCGTGTAATGCCAAGCCTGATTTGGAAATCCACTCATTCTTTTCCTTTTTGAAGCAGCAAAAAGCATAAAATCATGAATCGATCTCAGGAATTTCTATAATCTAATTCCCATGTACCATATCTTCATCTCTTTATGGATCTCTGTCCAATTTATTGGGGCTGCTTTGCCATCTGATTTAACATACTCCACTGTTTCTCCATTCCAAATGCTAGCACCTGATAGAGGGTAGCACGCATTGGTTAGAATGTATTCAGTCTCTACCTAACAATAAGTTGTAAGAACCGTCTGACTCAATAACGAAGAAAGTAGTCTTCGATGTCTTTGATCCAATAGTTAAATCACAACCATAGCTCCTTAACATCAGTAACTTCCCCAAGAAAATCTGACAATTGTATATTGGATGGTGTTATCTCCTTGTCTCGTTTGCCTAGCTTTTTGAAGTATTTATACAACATCAGGTTCAATATAGCTCCAGCATCTGCAAATATCTTCCCAACTGGTCGTCCATCTACCTTGCCAGATATCAGTAGAGACTTTAGATGCTTAGCTTTCTCATTCGGGACTCTCTCGAATTCTATCACTTAGTTTTCAGGGAAACGAAATTCCGCGCGATAGCCATTTCCTTCTCTGACACATGTCCCGAATCCTTTTCTTACTATCAATGAGATCCCAATTCACGTGGAGCCTCGCATCTACCATACCAATCCTTATTGAACGATTACACTCTTTCGGCATTTTGGATTTTCCTTCTCAACAACTCTCTGGTCATCATCTTGTTTCATCTGATCTCAGCACAAACTATCCTTATGCCTTGGAATCAATGCTACTATAAATTGACAAAGTCAATAGTCGTACTCATCCCAACTACTTTCCCTTCAATAATTCCAAGTTTGGATTTTCTTTCTGTTTATTCGAAACACCCTTTTCTTTCATTTCACTCTTTCCCACTTCGATATCATTACGTCTCCAAACCCTAGTTTCTTCTCTCATATTTTGGTGTAATTCTTCTTTCCCAACTTCTACTCAAAGTTCCTCCGCTTTCTCTTCCTTCTCTGATCTCGTCTCTTGATGGTTCGGTAAGATGCCTGGCCAGTGGTTTGGCTTCTTTCCATTTTTCTTCGAGAAGATCATGCGGAACTTTGAAGGTTTTCTTCTTCTGAAACTCTTGTGAAGTGGGGTTTAATGGAGAATCATCGAATTCATCACCCCAACCAGATTCAACGGCAATGATGGGGAGATAGTCTGGCATAATACACCTACATGAACTTACAGCTAGGTTCTCCAAGGATCAACTTTGGGATCTCCTTCCTTATATCGCTGCCAAAAGCTTTCTTAGCTTTTCTAATGTTATTGCTTTCCTTCGGATGTTGGTTCCACCTCCATTCCTGAATCAAGCTCATTGCAACTTATTAAGTGAGGAAGCTTGACTTCAGGTTATCTGTTCAATTTGCTTTTCTTTTAGACTCTTGAAGACGTAAATTCGGGATTACTATTTCAGATTTCACGTCCTTCATATTCGTCGTTCTTCGAGAAACCTCTCTGGATTACCATTTTAGAGCTTATCTACGGCTTTAGCTTTAACCAGCTATATCTTCCTTTTAACCTTCTAACTGGACAATTAAAGGGTGCCAATGTTTGCCTTGAGCGAACGGCTCCGTCAGCATAAACTGAATCAGATTCCTCTATATGACGAGACTTTTCCCACAAAGCTATTCGATTAACTACTCGTTACGTTACTTGGGCAGGATCTATCTACTTCATTGGGCTTTTCTTTTGACTTTCTTAAAGGGATCTTCCTTGGGATCTCTTCGGG